>JAPYZC010003433.1:0-12055 GCA_030522665.1 Ichneumoninae sp. A BG-2022a | reverse complement strand
TTGGGGTGTTCAATCGTTGGGGTGTTCAATCGTTGGGGTGTTCAATCGTTGGGGTGTTCAATCGTTGGGGCGTTCAATCGTTGGAGCGTTCAATCGTTGGGGCGTTCAATCGTTGGGGTGTTCAATCGTTGGGGTGCTCAGTCGTTGGGGTGTTCAATCGTTGGGGTGTTCAATTGTTGCGATGTTTAATTGTTGCGATGTTTAATTGTTGGGGTGTTCTATTGTTGGGGTGTTCTATTGTTGGGGTGTTCTATTGTTGGGGTGTTCAATTGCTGGGGTGTTCAACCGTTGGGGTGTTCAATCGTTGGGGTGTTCAATTGGTAGTGTGTACACTTTTTCGGTGTAGATTTGACTTGGCTGCTGCCTATTCGTGGTCATATGTTTGCATGCCCACATTCAGTGTGTAGTCTTCGTGTCGACTTTTTCTGCGCCCACCAGATATACTGCCTCGAGTCGCGATAGAACGACGACGCGGAGAACGAACTGAGATTTACCGTTACCACAAAGGGACGCGCACCTGGCACGGGACTGGAACTGAACTAATGCAACTCGACGAGCTCCGCTGCCTCTCGCCCGTACATCGTTATGTATATAGAACAAAAAAACAAGATCTGTAACTCCGGGTCAACGTTCTATACCTTAAGACGAACTTGGAAGGCCGAACTGGCTCGTCAGCAATCAGCCCAGGATGAATCGAGCCCACACGCGGAACTGAGTAGCAACGATGAGCGCCATCGCTCTTATAAGATTCGCCTTTGCCCCTCTCGACGAATCATCGGCAGCGGACGTAATCTCCGACAAAAAAACGACTATATTGTTTTGTGGGTTATATTTGAAAAAATTAAAAAAAAATTGAATGCGTCAACATTCGCATCCTTCGATTGTAAATGTTTGGAGATTGATTGATGCGACCCAACCATGGTGACAAATTCCCCAAGGTGATATCGATAAATTTTTTTCTCCCTTTTATCGTTCGATTGTCACAGTCAAGCCCACTATGTGACTTGACTTCTGAACCTTCTCGATCGTCCGGAAAAATAATGGCTATTATTATTATTCTTTTTTTTCGTCACCGTTGTCACGCAACGATCATTACAGCTATCGAATATGAAATCGGCGCTGAGACGGCGCAGCGACATCGGAGCGACGTGACATAACACGCGCAACTACAGACTGTCGAAGATCTCGTCCGTAGCCCCGGAGCGCAGCCAGGCGTCCAGCGAACGAAAGTTTCCAGAAAGTGTTACGAACGTGGTACTATACTGTGGTACAGTGTTCCAAACACTTAGCACCAATCCTCTCCGCATCTCGCAGACAAATGACATAATTCGTAGAGTTCTCGGTTTCATCTTGTTTTGTAACGAAAACCCGAGCGAAGAGGACTCCGATGATTAGTCTAATAAATATTTTTAATAGGAACTGCATCGTTGAAAAGTTATTTGTTTGTTTATTTATTTTTGTCCTCATTTTCAAGCAATCCAGTGGGTTCCCCTTGAGGTCCCCTAATAAATGTTCCCCTATTATACTGTTCTGGTCCTATTCTGTGAGTCTCGGTGAGTTGTGCACAATAATGCGGTGTACAATACAAAGAAACGCATTTTTCGACCAAAAATACGTCACTTCCGGTTTCAAAATCAGATTTTTCCCCTAAAAGGTGCGTCATACCAGAAATACATCATTTTTTTAACCGGAAGTGACGTCATACCGAATATACGTTATTTCCGGTTCGAAAATCTCATTTTTCGACCGGAAGTTACGTCATACCGGATATACGTCACTTCCGATTTGAAGACCTTATTTTTTCGACCGGTAGTGACGTCATATAAAATATACGTCACTTCGGGTTTGAAAATCTCATTTTTCGACCGGAAGTGACGTCATATAAAGTATACGTCACTTCGGGTTTGAAAATCTCATTTTTAGACCGGAAGTGACGTCATACCAAAGATACCTCACTTGTGGTTGGAAAATGTCAGTTTTCCATCGGACGTGAAGGATCTTGTCGGTTCCCATTGACAAATGAGATTTTCCAAACCCGATGTGACTTATTTCCGGTAAAGCTTAAAAAATTAAAATTCCCGATTTAGGAATTCCATAGTCCCATAGCGAGGGCGCGAAGCGCCCGTGCCACAACAAACCTGCTAGCATACATATGTGAAATAAGATTAGGTTAGAGTTCGATGCTACTGAATCAGTTATCCTCTCCGCACGCTGTCTGAATATTGAAATAAATTTTTTTATCGCCTAAGCAAATCACGTTTCGAAGGACCGAGATCGTGAGAGGAACGACCAATGCACAATATTCCCAGAAACACCATTAAGCGAGTTAACCTCGCGTGAATTATTTCGAACGATAATTCGCCCATCTGTCCGCTCGCGGACGATTTTAGCATAATGATAATTTTCTTCGCTTCTCGGCGAGTCGGCAGCACTTGGGAATAAAAGTTCGCACCGGCTGCGCTCGAGGACCGACGAGACACTTCGGACGGTCGAGAAGAGGGTTAATCGACGCGACGCTCTTTTCGACAACAAAGTGAATCGCGAGGACACCTCAGATTCGAGATGGTCATAATGGATCTCAACTGTGTAACTTCAGCGCCTCCCACCTTCGATCTTGCGGGTCGAGAGGAGCTTCAACAGTGCGACGCGGTTTTCTCTTTCGACGAGTCCGACGCGCACTATCCGAACATACTGTGCGAAGCGAGGACTCGCCGGTGAATTAAACCGCAAATCGATTGTACACACTGCACGCCACCGACCCCAGGTTGCGTGCTATTGTCGACGAGCGATGTTTAAACTTCAATCGTTCGCAAGCCTCGTGCGTAATTTACCACCCACCCGTTGTAAGCTCGTCGAGCAAGCAGTTAAGTAAGTAAGTGATTTATTCGTACGGTACGACCAGAGGACCTCCAGGCACATACACCAGAAAAAATATAAAATACAGAAAAAAAGAAAAAACCGAAAACAATTATAACAAAATAAAAATAACAGAAATAATAATACCAATAATTATGATAACCGCCAATAATAATAATATAATATAATGCATAATATAGATAGATAGATAGATAGAAGCGTTTATTTCGTGTTCTGAGGCCGCAGCCCCCTAAGAACACCGTGCGGTACAAAATAAGCAACATAATAGAAAACAAGAAAATAACAGAAAATAATATAATGTACACTGTAAAAATAAATTGTAAATTTAATGTACTGGAACTTGGAATTTGCTGACATTACTCATATTAATTAAACATTAATGAACTTTGCTTGTAAAATAAAAATACCAGATATTAAAATTACAAACTTTGCTGCAAAATTTACAAAAATGTTCATGAAAAATACAATTTTTATTGAAAAATTGCAACGCACATGTGTTTGAAATTTCAGAAACGGTTTATGTAAAAAAGCTTCCAATACTGTTAATTATTTTTAAAACAAATTTTTTTACAGTGTATAATATAATATAATGTGTTCGGAGGAATGCGCGCCAACACATCTTTGCGCATGGCGAATTCTTGCGGCTTTATGACTTACACGAGGAAGTATCGTACGTTCGCGACTATAATAGGTCTGCACGTTAACAAAGTAAACATTACGTCCGAGCGCTTGTAGAGTACTTCCAGAGCGCTCGGAACTGGAAGCGCCACGCGGGACAAAAACGCACAGGCGTTCGGTCTTTGCCCAGCTCCGGCGAGTTTAGTCTCCGTCGGAACCCAAAGCACTATGGGCGCGGTATTACTTTGGACTTACCGAACGCAAAACGATCGCTCTGTTTGCGCTTCACTCTCGTCGACTGGGATAACTAATCGCTTACATCCGCGGTTTCCAATGTGTAACCCAAGCGAATAGGTCTCGGTGGAAAAAAATAAACAGAGCAAACGGATGGAAAACATATTAACGAGGACGCCATAACTTTCATGCTCGACTTGCCGCTTTGTTGCGGAACGCTTTCACATGAGAATATAATCTGACGATCGCTACGTAGATACATGGGATAGTGTTACCGTGGAATTTCTTTTTTTCCCGACTACGCTAAAAAGGTCCCATTTCGTGCCTGCAACGGGGGTGGAAAGTGGCTGATTCTTGGCGAGCGGGAGAAAGAGTAATTTTGCGGGAGGAAAAGTTAAACTTTTCCTCCCCGTTGCAGGCATAGAAATATGACCACCGTATAGTCGGGAAAGAAATAACATTTTCACCTCATGTGAATTTCTTTCGATCTTCACACTCGGTAAAATCCTGCCTTGTGGCATAATATAGGGAGAGCGGGGCAAAATGGGATAGTGGGGCAAAACGCGAAAAGGAGGCAAAACGCAATTTTCCAATAACTTTTGGATGGTGGCGGTGATGGTGAGTGGGGCAAAACAGCGTTGAAAATCCTGATGTATCGTTCCGACAAAATAGGTCATCCTATTTTGCACAAGTTATTGGAAAATTGAGTTTTACTCTACTGTCCCATTTTGCCCCGCTCTCCCTTATGATTTCTTCATATACAATTGTGGCATAATATATAAAATTTCTTGGCATGATATACAATTTCTTCTTCGTTTTAACGTGCCGGTATTCTCACATTTTCCGTTTCTTCTCGTTCAACGCCTTTCGCCCCTGCTGTGACATAAGTCTCCTGCGGTAACAAAAGTAGTTGCGAGACTCGCCGCCGGGCACTCTCGTCGAGAAACTTTGGAGGAAAGTCGCCATTCGGCGCGACGATCGACGACTCAGCGTTTCGACGTTCACGAGAGTATTATTATAATTACGAGCTCTCGCGGCCCGTACGTCTTTCGCGTCTCCCGAGCGTTGTGTTCACCTCCCAGCCGCGCCGGGTTCATCCTCTCCTCGCCAATTTCTCCGCTACATTACTTTCTACCTGTTGACTACACATATATACATTATTTTTTTTCTTGACCGCGGAACGGGCGCACGGCACCGGCAGCCAGTTAGTTCGCCGACGGACTCGCCACGATCTTATCTCGCTTGTTTCGACAAGGAAAAGTAGAGTTTGCAAAATTTGCAAGAACGGCAAGTCGAGCCGCCTCGAGCGAGATCCGGCGACACGTGTCAGCCGCGAGGCCTTGTCAGATGCATTTTTTTCTCGCTGACGGAAGGAGCTATTTTATTAGCGTGTGGGTAAACAACGAGGGAGAAATATAGATAAAAGAAAACGATGATTGGAAATCTTCGGTCCGGTTTTTTCTGGTCTAGTTTCTTCATTAATTTTTTTTCCTGACTGTGGAACAGTCGCTCGATACCGAGAGCCAGTTAGGTCGCTCGCAAGGACCGCCACCATCTTATCTCGCCTGTTGCGTCACGGATACGGGTAGAGCCTCGTTTATCCTAGGTAATGTGGGTAACGCACTACTTCATGTAAACATTGACTTTATTAGTTAATACAGTTATTTTTTAAATATAATTATAATTTAGTTTATTAACATTAACTTCTGTAAACATAAACCATTGACTCTAAAATCGGAACTGTTGTATTTATAGCTCGCAATATAAAGAAGTAAGGTAAAAGTACCAGTGGCCGCACACCTAAGGACGAAGTCCCAGTTCCCGAACATGCATGAAAAATCATATTTGCGTCTCTCTTGCACGAATGCTTTGCGCGGCCATTGGGACGTGTTCGGTCACTGGGGCGTTTACGTTAGCCTTCACGGACTACTCCGCGCGTGGGCATTGCTGCTTTATGCGTTTTATCCGAGTTTTCCGTATTAGGCTAAACCAGCCAATGAGTGGACAGGGCCAATGAATGGACTCTTTCCATAAGAGCACGTGCATCAAAAAATCTATTCATTGGCTTTTTCGTCTGCTCAACTGTCCATTCATTGGCCGGTTTACCCTAATCGAGCATCCACGTCCGTTAAAGCGGAGGGCTCGAATGAGTTGGTTGCTTCGGATAACGCGGAGGCTCGGTTAAGTGAAGGTCGGATAAGTTAAGGTAAACGTACCAATGACCGTACACGTCCCAGTGGCCGCACAAGGCGTGCGTGCAAGAGAGATGGAAATACGATTTTTCATGCATGTCCAGGGACTGGGACTCCCTTACGTGTCCGGCCATTGGTACGTTTATCTTAGGTTCTACTGTAATTCGCGGGAACGAGAGGATAAGCCGAGTTGGACAAGATCCGCAGAGACGTGTCAATAGTGAGACATGATCTGATGCATCAAGCTCGCTGACCGAAGGAGGGAGTTTGAACGACACGTGAGCAACCAAGATCACCGAGAAAAAATGCTAATGGAATGGCTAGATTAAGTAAAAAGCTGATAGCAATCTTCGAACCAGTCTTGTCTGTTAAATATTCATAGCGATGTGGGAAAATCCCATTAGAGTGAAACACTCCGGTCGCAGATGTCTCTTTACCTACGGCTTCATTGGACTTTGTTAGCATGCTTCGCGCAGCCAATGCTTAACTCTCGTCGCAACGTGTTTCTCATGCAAAGATCCCCGCGCGCTCTCAAACTTTGCCCGAGACCTTGCCCGAGTGCCAACGGCAATCGTCGATAGTTCCTGTACTGATTAGCACGAGAATTTCGACCGTGCGCCACTTATTACCGGGTTTCTGACACATTTATTAATGCGGCTCAGTCGGAAACAAATCGGTTTCCCTTTTTTCTCTGTGACTATTGATATTTCGGACAAAAACAAATAAGGCTTTCGTAGGATATATATATATATAGATATATGGGTAGATATTTATTTGTATTAATATTTATTTGATTTAAATAAATATTTATTTCATTTAAGTAACTATTTATTTAATTTAAAAAATCTTTATGTAAATCATATTAATATTTTACTTAAACCAAATAAACGGTGGCCGTCAAATAATTTTATATAATTTATGTAAATCCAACGATTGCATTAACGAAAAAAATGTTAATAATTGGGAACAAATATTTAAACCAATATACAAATCCACAATTTTCCAAAATATACATAACATGTATGTACAGATGCATGAAAACCTAATTTCCTTTGGCCCGAGAAATTACAGGAACCTAAGTTGTTACCGACCAAGTCTCCATGACAAGCCCTCAGTAATATCCTGGAAAACAAAGTCCGCTTAGAATCGGCTTCGGGCAGCTATGTTTTCTCTCTTAAACACAACAACACCGGTAATTACGTGCCGAATATCCGGCGAGTTCGCCAAAGATAAGGTTTCGCTGGCTCACCAGGCAGTCACCGGGAGATCGACCCTTCAATCGCGCTCGTGTGGTCGCTCGCATCGTCGTCCCGCGAACCGTTCGATGTTTTTTTGCCCGTTCAACGGTACTCTCGAGTGGAAATGGTGAAAAAATATATTCGGTCAGAGTTTGAACAACGTCCTACTTTTCAACGCGGAAAAAATTATTTTACGCGTCGCCGTTCCGAGACATAAAATACTGTTGCGGGATTCGAAGGTGCCAACGAAGACTCAAGGAAGCTCGAGGTCACTCGCGTGCAAACAGAATTATAAGGTAAACGGCGTAGTTTCCGTCAACGCACGCTATTTATATTGATAACAAATATTGCTTTCGTTGGATACAAAATAAAATCATTGAAAAATAATAATAACTGTACCCTGGTACCATAAAGTCCGACATAAAAATGTATATTATATTTTTTACAATTATATTTGATAGGTAGATTTATATTGATTTATATTATATTATTTATAAAGAATTATAAATTGTAGTTAATGTTTTGATGTCATGTTGACCCGTAAAATAATTGAAAAATAATAATATCTGCACCCCTGGTGCCATTAAGTCCGACCTAAATATAGAAACTTGGTACTCGGTGAAGCCACGTACTCCACGAGAGGCATTGTTAAAACGATAATTTAATAAGTACACTATAAAAAAAATTCTTTGCAAGTTAATGAATTGGAAGCTTTTTTACATAAACTGTTTCTAAAATTTCAAACACATGTACGTTGCAATTTTACAGTAACATTTTTATTTGTAATAACATTTTTTGTAAATTTGCTGCAAAATATTTGTAATTTCGATGTCTGGTGTTTTTATTTCACAAAAAAAGTACATTAATGTTCAATTAAAGTAATGTAAGCACTTTTGAAGTTTCAGTCCATTAAATATACAATTTATTTCTCCAGCGTAGATCGCACTGAATTTAACTTCAATAATGGCTGCAAATTGCATTCAGAAGGCTTCGACGCATAAAGTTTTTTTTCGAATCGACAATCCAACCCGTGCGTAACTAACGGAAGATCGCGTTTAGTGCCCTAAAGATGACGGAAACTGAACGGTTTACCTTATACAATCGTAAAGAATAAAAAGTAACACAGTACAAATAAATTTCGGCCTCAAGATTTTTAGAGGCATAATCTCACGATCACCTTTCACTCGAGGTATTATTTACTTAGCCTCTTGAATCTCGTTAAATTTCGTCTAAACGCTTTTACTCTCCGTGCGGACTTACCGACAGTGATCGATGTGCGCGGCTCTTTATTTACTTTCCCCTCGAGATCCAAAAAACGACAGCGCGCGCCGGTCCTCGCCAGTCCAGCTTGCAAGAAGTTGCCACGAAATAATTTCACTCGCGTGTAGTCCGATGCACGCGTCCACTTGCTATGGACGAGCTCGCGGTGTAAAACTGTACTTTGGGAACGAGCGCGAACGAGCGTACTGTATTTTAATAAAACTCCAAGCGATTTCCACACGACGGCACGACTAAATGGCTTGGCAGTTTAATATCCGATGTCTGACGAAAAGTACCGGCTCTCAGTCATAACACCGCACAATTCCCTGGAGAATCCGGAAGTATTTATCGCAGAAGTGGAACGCGCAGTCGACGATTGTTTTCTCTGATCTACAAGTACAGTTGATCCAACGAACCCGGAAGAGACATTGCAAATTGTCGTTCTCCGGTCCCGTGCCCGACGACTTTAAATCACTCGAGTATAAACTTTGTATTCTCCGTCGATAAAACGCATTGATCGATCGTTTGATGCGATTTTAAATAACTATCGTATGTCGCGATTCAACGTCACAGTTTCTTCGAGCGTTATCTCGTTTGTTGTTGTTACAATTCGCTTCGAGTTATCGCTGCAGCGTTTTAACAGCACCAAAGGTACATCCCTTTGTCACGTTCGTTGCACCGTCGCGTAGTCGACTGTTGCCGCTTCGTGGCGGAGATTGAAACGAGCGAGACCGAGGAACGGGCCCGAATGAAGTGGGGAATCGAATCGAGCGGTGGATTTCCTTTCGATCGGCGTTTCGACTCGGAGGATCCCACTGTCTGTCCGTCTCATTGTCTATCGCCGGGTCTTGGCCGGCTCGCTAGCAACCCTTCCTACTTTCGTGATCCACTTCCACGACCTGTTAACACCGTTATAACGGACCGGCGGCAGAGCGGCAGCACCGTGCGGTGTCGGTCGGAACGATTAACCGCTCATCTCTGTTTTACCGACGGAAGGTAACGGCGCGGCTCGACGGAGCGACCTACTCTATCATGAGTTCGTAGCGACACATTTGATAATCGAGATAACTCGTATATCAACCGCAGGTCTTAAAGAATTGACTGCATTCCCGACTAGATCTTCCTGAATAGGGTAAATCGGCCCACAAATGGACAGTTGAGCAGACGAAAACCCGGTAACGAGAACGGACTGAAGCAGATCTAAACTGGTGTCTGATTTTTGCGTATTAGTTGACGACCAATCGCCTACACGAATAGAACTCTGTTCTCGAGTTTGCTAGAATTTCGTCAGTAGCTTAGATCGATTTCAGTTCAGCCTCACTAAGGTGGAATCTCAGTAATGGTCTTAATCGGTCTTCTGTATCTGGGCTTTCGAAATCTCTTTGTGGGAACGTTGTGTCGCTCTTACGGACCTTCGATACATTTCATTTGCAACGCTTCTTTAAACTGACGCAACATCGGGATTGTAAAATTACTTAATTGTGGCGAAAACGCTGATTCCAATCACTGAAACGAGACTGGTTTACCCTCAAAGTGGCTGACCTTGTCTCTGATCAGAAACGTGTCAATGTTGATTCCTCGACGAGACTAGTCACCGTCCAGCGTCGATCGCAATACACGATAAAATCAACTTATCGATCTTCCTCCGCCCACGTGTTTTGCGAACTATCAGCTGAGTCATCGCAAAGCATCTCCCTCCAAGAGCGGCAGCGCTGGACGCCTCGTAATACGAAGAATTACAAAAGCAAACTTTCTAGCGCGCGTATACTTATTTTTCGCATATTCTTTTTTCCATTCATGCATCGCGGTGGTTTTGGGACCGAGTGCGTAATAAAAGGCTACGCTCAGTTGGTAACGGTTGATCAATCCTTCGGTCGGATCCGGTTATCGCCACACATTTTATACACCGTCCAATTCCCGGAATTGCCGTGAGGTACTTTGCTCGTTTACTTTTTGTTACATAAAAAAATATCGTAGCGCCCGACTGAAAGCAACTTGTGTCTCCTGGCTCTGCAGCGCTCGCAGCGCCAGCAGACAGCCAGCCTATCGACGCCTTTGTTTATGGCAGGGACGTTGGTCACCCTTTGTGGGCCTCACACGGAGGACGCAACGGAAACATTTTCCGTGTGTTTCTGCGTTTCCCCGGTGGTTCGGAACGCATCTTAACGAAGTACTTGCAGATAGTTCAATCTCACGTGAGTTCAGGGAAAATTGCGAACACTTCTCGATGGCATAATTATCTGAAAAAAAATCAAGCATATGGAAGGTGCAGAAACGAATGATTTTGCATAATAAATATTCCAAAATTTTATTAACAGATGAATGAAACGAAAAATGGTGAATCTTAATTTTCACGAAGAGTTCCCAAAGCCCGCACTTCAGTTCTCAACATTCGATCTTGTATCCGATTACAACTTTTGTCGAGTAATGTACGATTTTATAGTCTCCACAGTGTACGGTTTCTCACTCGACGAAAGTTGGCATGTACGATCGGGGCGTAAAATTAGCAGTCTCACGCCGGTCCGAATGCAGCTCGATGTTAACGAGAGTTACGGCAATTCACGTTACAGTACATGGAATTGATACGTTCCACCAATACATTATACCGATGACGTTCGCGTGTCATAAGTCAGACACACACGTGGAGCAAAAAGTATAACATTTTTTCTCTTTAATTTATGCTTTCGCGACGAACGCCGGTATGCGCAAGAGCGTGCGTAGTTAGTCCCGAGGAAACTTACGAACAGTGTAAACGCGAGTGGAGGATGGAGCAATTAAGTACTCGACGTCGAGACGCTGCAGCGTCTCTCGGTGTTGATAAAAAAAGGTTATTAGTGACGAAACGATTGTCGACCGCGAGAGCGATTGATGGACGATCCGTTCGATTTCTCCCAAGACCGACGAGCAGAGCCGTTCCTGTTCTCGTCCTCAGAGTCCGAGCACTCGTTCACTACGGCGCTTCACCTTTCAGCAAGGATGAACAAACGGACCCCCCCCCCCTCCCCCCCCTCCAAATACTTCGTCCAAAAAAAGCTATCCTCGGCCGACGTTTTCTCTGTCCGCGGATGAATAACTTTGCATATTTTTTTTACCCCTCTCAAGGTCGAGTTACAATGTTCTCGCTGCTCTTTACAACAAGAAATCCTGGGGGGTCAAAGTTCGCGGACGTAAAAGTCCCGATGTTGCCTGGAGCTACGCAATTATAAAACTCTCTGAACGTCGTTCCCTTTGGCTGGCGTGACGATCGAATAATCGGATAAATATCGCCACGATGAATTTTCTGGTATTTTCATCGCGACAAGCGTCGATCCGTAACATACAGTTGCTCGAATTCACGAGATGTTTTCAGTACAAACTGACTAAAAACGGAATGTAAGGCGAACAAAAGGTAAAAACGTGATACGATTTAACCCTGCAAATGATTTTTCTCCTGTGATTTTTACCATGCCAATTTACTGATTACTAGATAAGTAATCGGTAAATCGACATGATAAAAATCCTCGAAGGAAAAAATTAATTTCGCAAAAAAAAAAAAGATTATTATCGGTTCTAATACCCCGAGAGCTTAAAAATTATCGGGTATTTCCCGATTGTTTCGTTGCGTAGCAACGAGCGAGATAAGTTTTGCTTAAAAAA
>JAPYZC010003432.1:0-15454 GCA_030522665.1 Ichneumoninae sp. A BG-2022a | reverse complement strand
AAATCCCTATATTTATATAGCAAAATATAAACATTTTGCTTGAATTATGCAAGCGAAAAGTCGCTCCCTTAAATTGTATAACGCCTTGTTATCGTAATCAAGTTTTTGCGTGAATTGAAAAAAAGCGTATAAGCAACACGTAAATGTGCTAAAACATATCTCCGGTCTACCCTCGAGCGCACGAGGCACGTACCCTCGCGTGTCTCCATATACGTGGCGCACGGTATTAATAGCAACTGTTTCGTTTTTATTTCTCTAGTTATCCTCTATTTTGCTCGGGATCCACGACCCGTTCGTTCCGTTCGAGAATTTATTCTGCGCCCTCTTCCTCGGCGGAATCTGGGACTCTCTGGCGAAGCTGATGGGCCGTGGACAGGTGAAGGACGAAAAAGCTGACGCGAAAAAGACGAATTAAGGATCGCCATCCTTGAATGAAATTTTTCGTCGATCATCGATGACGAATTTTTTTGAACTTCGGTACCGAGCCTGACGATTTTTCAACAACACGTCGGACTGCACGCGCCGCAAGTTTACAACATGCAAGTTCACCCGATGCGCGGTATTTAGTTCAGTGCCGATGAATATCGCAAAACGTCGATCGATCCTGACGCTATCTGATTCTAGTCACGAGACGCGCGATATTGAAGTGGAAAAAAAATACAAGCTGGAACCTCCGATATTGCAACAACATGATAATGTTATATTTCTATAATAATTTCGATTGACAAAATGAAAGGCGTTAACGAAAAGCCCTTCACTCATTTTGACGGAAGGCCGAGCGATCGACGCGATTGTTCCGTCACTTGTAAGAATCAAATTGTAAATTACATATTTATGCAGATATACAGTATAGTAAAAGTAAGCCGTTTGTTACGACGCTAAATCCGCTGACGATAAGAAAAAAATTGAGGACAAAAAACTTAGTGAAGTATGCTGAAATGCGACTATGAGGAGTAATGACGAAAATACGAATTTTGTACAATTTTTATCATCATCGACAGATAATCAGAATTGCACTTAAAGAAATAAGATAGATATTGTGAATGAGATTTCTATTCGCGCACATGCATGAATACATATCCCCACCCTCTGCCCCTTAAGGTTGAGTTCCGCAGAATCGACGTTTCGGTAATCGTTTGTTACTCATTGAGAATAAAAAAAAAAATATATTTATAGACGATGCTCTTCCCCGACATTTAGCAACACTTTTAGATGCTTCACACGTACATTCGCAACCAAATATGAGATTTTGTGATAATTTGAACACTTTCTAACGGTATAAAAAACTGCAAAAATCGACGATATTAAAGGTGCTAACAACAATAATTTTCCATAATAATAGTGTCAAAAAGTTATTAACAAATCGCTCAAAACAGTTATTCAACAATTAATCAGTAAACATTTTTATTCTCTTTTGAAATGGGTTTTTCAAATTTTCAACAAAATTTGAAATGTAAGAAAATCTTGAAAAAATTCATAGTGAATTCTAAGAAATCAAAGAATTTATTTCAAATGAGAAAATAAAAGTTTATCCGATTCTTTAAAAACAATTAATTGTTTAAATAATTTGCTAATAAATTTATGGCATTATTATTATGCAAAGTCAAAGGTTTTGACATCATTAGTACGGTTGATTTTTTTCAGATTTTTGGCATATCGCGAAGTACTAAAATTTTTATCGAATTAAACTTTTTGTTGAGAATGTATGTGTGATACAGCCTTAAGCGATTCATTGCATTATATTGTATTGCAAACCGTTTTCCATAGCGTTCTTTGAACTTTGACCTTTGTGAAGCTAATAAAAAAGAACGTACGTTGTGTTACGCACTTAACGGGCATCGAAAAAATTATTTTCCGAAAAAATTCTCTATGAGTTATCGTAAGTCGTCCTATGTCTTCGCGCTTAGCGATACACTTTGCAGTGACTTTATCCATGCAATTGTGCGTGTTTAGTTTTTATTATTATACATTTACGGTACTCGAATTTAAATTTAAAAAATAACTATACTGCTAGTTAATTCGCCGAATACTTTTAGCAAATAGTAGCGTTGGCAATGGTATTTTCTCGGGTGATCGATAATGATAAACCAATGAAAAAAAAAGTTCATTCCCATTGATCGCCAATGACGAACTACCATCGCCGCTGGAAATTATTTATCTAAAAATATGAGCAGTTATTTTATTTTTCTCGACGATAAAAATTTCAAAACTTACCCATTGAGCCACTAAATCCACTAACTGCCGTTATATCTAGAAATTCGAACAATGCGGAGTGAAAAATTTTAATCGTTATACGATCACTTACAACCTTATATAATTCGTTTGTTTTTAACTGTCGGGAGAATATGCGATGCAATAAATTTAATGAGGATGACAGATTGCGTAGATTTGTTAAATGAAATGTTACTCCAAGTACAATGAAACGAGTGCTCCCTTTATGTGCATAATAGTGAGATGTACGTCGAAATAAAGACCAGAAAGTCACGGTTTTTTCAACTTCCAAATGCTCCTGGCCTTTTTAATCTCTTTAATTCTGCCTTCCATAAGAATTTTTCATCCGGCAACTTAAGCATTTCCGGAAGTAAGATCTCGAGGATCTTGAGCTCGGCTGTCGTCGAACTTTACACTGATTATTTAGTAATTTTTTTAAGGTGTGGAAAAACTAAGAAGAAATTTAAAAAGCGCCATCACAAAAATAAATAAATTTTTAATAATTCATATGTGGCCTTATCAGCAAAATAAGATAACACAGCTGCCTTCCGATAGATACCGGGTAAAGTAGGTAACTATGATCGTTGTATAGGTTTACTCGGTCGGTGTTGCATTGCATTTCTTTGGTTTATCGGCCGAATTTGTGGTCAGTGTTTTGTGGTAAGTCCGTCTTACGACGAACACTGCAATTTACCTGTTGAAGGTAAACCTGCTGAATAACCAAAGCGTTGCTGTTCTCGAATGTTAAGTGTAAGGTTCAGGCCGGGAAGAAATAGTTGGTCGCCACTTCGCCAGATGAATTTCCTGTTCATTTCCAGCCTGACCCTGAAATTCTAGGTGAATTTAATAATTGCCGGACATGAACTGTCGATAAGAATAAGATACATATCCACGTGGTCGATAAATTAACTTCTTATTGATTTATCTAATGTTATCATTAATACCCACACAGCACGGAAATATTTATGAAAGGTTTCAAAAATATTTTTGTTTAATATTGAAAATATTTCACCAATATTAAAAAATATTTGTAAAATGTTTTGAAAACATGTTGAAAATATATTTTTTTGCTTCCATAAATTTTGAATTGAAATCTTACCGAAATTTTTTTTAAAAACATTTCATTAAAAGATTAAATATTGTTTTGAAATATTTGCAAAACGTTTCATTGGAATATCTTCATGGAATATTTCTAAATATTATTTTTATATATATCAGAAATATTTCGTAGAATTTGAAACATTGAAAATGTTCTAAAATGATTTTAAAATATTACGTGCTATATGGGTATAAACTAATTTTTCTAATAATTCCAAATACAAACAATAAGGTCGTATATTCACGAACCCGAAAGATCCACGTGTAAATGCGAGGAAAATCGGAGTTTTTTTTTCTAGCCTTCGTACAAAGTTTATCGATAGCACGCACATTGTAGTACACACGTTACGCGCAAGTTTTCAGTGACGTGTTGATAGGAAAACTCTGGAAAACTCGACGTGTTACATACATTAAGTTGAGGTGTATGCAAAATTAACTGTTCCACAAATGACCTGCAAATAAACTTTTTCTTGATTGACTGATTGATCGACTATCGGAAAGAATAAAAGAAAGAGCCATGTGGTCGATAAATTAACTTTTTATTGATTAATCAAGTGTCATCGCAATATAAACTCCAATATTTCTAATAATTCTAAATACAAACAACAATAATGTCGTATAATCGCTAACCCGAAATATCCGCGCGAAAACGCGAGGAAAATCACAGCATTCTTTTTCCGGCCTTCCTACGAAGTTCGTCGAAAGCACGCACATTGTAGTACACACGTTACGCCCAAGGTTTTAACGGCGTGTTGATACAAAAACTTTGTAAAACTCGACGTGTTAAAAGTTGAGGTTGGTGCAAAATTAATAAGTTACGTATCGCTAGGCGGTCTATGCTGCAGCTTATCGATCGGCAATGTATGTGCCGAAAGTACATGGATAATGTATAAAGTACGCGGTGGGCAGATAAAGGAGAACTTTAACGTATCATTACGGTTTTTTCTCACCAAAGTTTTGCTGCAGCGGTGACTTTACACCCGCGTTATGTATAAACACGTATTCTATGTACATCGCTATGTACAAATCTTCGTAGAACTCGTCTATATTTCACTGTCTATGCGCTTCCCCTTCCTATACACTATATCGCTTATAGTTCATAGATTTAAGGAGGTTGGAGCGAGTGGTGTTCATTTTGCCTAAATTCGAGAAATTCGGGCAAGAATTGCAAACCCTTCCCAATGTTATAAAAATCTGAAAAAATTCATACTTATTATTGGCACTGAAAAGATTCATTTTGCATAATAACAATTTCAAGATGTTATTAACAAATTGTTGAAAAAAAATTGTTCATTAAAATATGTTGGAACTCAACTTTTTTTTTAAATAAAAATTATTCGTTCATTTTTCGAAATACGTATGAATTATTTCAGATTTTTATCTTTATTTTTGATTTTTCTTGTTTTTTACATGGAAAAATGTGCAAAAGTCAAAATAAAGATAAAAATCTGAAATAATTCATACGTATTCCGAAAAGTGAACGAATCATTTTCATTAAAAAAAAGTTGAGTTACCACATATTTTGATGAACAATTTTTTTTTCAACAACTTGTTAATAACATTTTGAAATTATTATTATGCAAAATTAGTCTTTTCAATGCGTATAACAAGTATGCATTTTTTCAGGTTTTTATAACATTGGGAACTGTTTGCAATTCTTGCTCGAATTTCTCGAATTTAGGCGGAATGAACACCACTCGCCCCAACCTCCTTAAGACGTAGATAGAGGATAACGTGTACAGCTTATTTCACACGTATGTACGTGCGCATATATCTATATATATTATATCTAAATAATGTTAACCCTCGCTATTGATCTCGTATCGATCGACATTAATGATTCAAACGATACGACAGCGAAGCATAATGTCACGTACGATAATACAGATATATAATCTCTTTATGCGATACCTTAAGACTTTATAATACGATTATAAGGTATTAAAAAAATGACGAAAAAAAGGAAAATGTGCTCACAGCCCCGGTTCTAGTTACGGGGGAATATCGAACCCGAGCTTGTCTTAATAATTTCATTGCTTTTCAGTTGAACTGAACAGCATACGACTATGCAGCTATGCAACTACACTGTTAACTCTATACACACTGAGAAAAACTTACATAGTAAATGGTTCCCAGAAGGGGACGTCTACATTTTATAGTTACGATAATGACAAAAAATTATAATTGTAACTATGATTATAGTTTAATCAATTGAATACATACTATCACAAACTATCTATATAGACGTCCCCCCTGGGAATTTTTCGTCATAGTAGGAAATACCATCCTTTTTCTCAGCGCAGGGTTCGCGATATAGACGCGATAGAGATTGCCGAGTGTCGCGACTCTCGGCAATCGTCGAGGGATCGAGGTAGATTTACGGTATAGCGAAAATCACGTTACTTTCGAGAACGAGATCAAGAAAAATAATTAATAAGAAAAGTAATGTATAATTGGCGACATATTAATCGCTAGGTAATTGTCGACCTCGACCAACTACGCTATTGTTTTTCTATTTTTTTTAAATTATTGTTGTGCTCAACGGATATTCGCTGATGCATGAAAAACGAGCGCGCATTGGCCTCCTCGGCGACGTCGGTACATTATTTTAGGAACTAATCACGCTCCTCGTACCGTGGAGGAACCTGATCGGCTTGAAGCGCGTTCGGGTCCAATGGCCACTTTTTCTCCGGGATAGGGTTGTTTCCATTTCCCGATTGCGGTTTCACGCTCGTTATGTTCACTTTCTTTTCAGCTTGACATCTCCTCCACTCCAGCCCACCAGCCGCTATGCACATTAATATTCCCGTGACTATCGACAGCCACTTGAAGGCTCTACAATTGAATGGAAAAAATCAATCACACGAAAACGTTGCTGATCTTCATTTTTTTTTTGTTGAAGAGACGAAACTCATCTTATGGGTAAAATATATAAGATATACTTGTATATCTTATATATTTTGGAAAATTGTTTGTTCGACGTCATACCAGAAATACATCACTTCCGGTTTGACAATCTTATTTTTTTACCGGAAGTGACGTCATACCGGAAATACGTTGTTTCCGGTTTAAAAATCTTATATTTCGACTAGTATTGATCTATTTCCGGTATGATATCACTTCCGGTCGAAAAATTAGATTTTCAAACCGAAACTGACGTGTTTCCGCTAAATCTCCGGAAATCTAAATTCCGAGTTTCCAAATTCGATAGTCCACAGTGCGGGCACCCGAGCCACAACAACCTGCTAGTATGTGTATGTATATATATATTTGAGAATACATACTTGACTGCTGTCATCACCGTGAAAAGCATTTTCACTTGATTCAGAAATTTTTTGGGCAGCGTGATACTTTCCTGGATCCAGAAAAGAGGCATCAGAGCAGTTGCAAACGTCTTCATTGTTCTCACTTTTTCGATCGGGAAAACAAACATGTTAAATTGTATTCGCTTTCTTGCACTCAAGGGAGTACCGGAGATGGGCTCGAAGTCTATGTCGAGCTGATGTTTTCTCTAACAGAACATCGCAAACAAATAAAATATATTATACGTTGAACTGAATTATTATTATTATTATTATTTGTTAATCTTATATATATACATAAATATATATATTGATTATACCTTTATGGGATTAAGACCATCAACCTGCTCCAAATACATTTCATCAACTTTGTAGAAGTGAGGCAATGAGACCACCATCGGTACACCGAGGCACTTAAACAGATCGTAAAGTCCTTTCTTCGGACATTTATCATCGCTGTCGCAGAAGCATTTCCATTCCGTGTCGGTGCTCAGGTCACCGAAATCGGCGGTGTAATGGTTCGTATGCATTCCTGGTAGCAGAAATTATTTTCTAACAAAATTCAATTTCAGCAAAGCATCGATCATCGACAGCAAGCATTGCGATCGGTACTCAATAGCGATTGTAAATTGAGTTCCCTAGCAAGTTGATGGACTGCAAACGAGCCGAAAAACAGACACGTCCGTTGGGGAACAAAACGGACCGAACGGTTTTTTCGAAAAATTTGCTTTAGTCCGTTTTCGGTTCCCGCAACAGAAAAAGGACCAAGATCGTATTTTTATTCTGTCCTTTCATTAAAAACAGAATTAAAAGCAAAACAACAAAAAAAATTAAAAAACTTAGCCAAAAATTTTAATAAAAAATGTTCGCTCCTTCTTTGGTTTCCGCAACCAAAAAAGGACCAATCCAAACGTACGGTCCGTTTTACCGTTTTTGCGGTCCGTTTCGTTCCCCAACGGACGTGTCCGTTTTTCGGTCCGTTTTTTAGTGTTTTTTCCCCTAAAAGCAGCTGTCCGTCAACTTGCTAGGGTTCTCGAGTTGTCACAAAAGATTACTCACCTCCGACGGAAGTGTAGGTACCATCAAAATGAGTACTCATGCTTCTACATATGTCCGTGGAGAATGACACGATGTCCATATCCTCGGACAGATACGGGGCAAAGATCGTGCCGTCGGTACCGTTCAACACATTGCAGCGACTTCCCTCTGGCCAGACCGTTTGCTGTGGTTCACCCTTGTATTCGATTACTGTACCAACTTGCATGACGTTCTTCAAGCCACGTTTCACTCGTACCCTATTGGTATTCACAGTTCCATTTCTCTGTAAATAAATAAATAATTAAAATGCATCAGTAACAAACATATCAATAATAATACACTGAGAAAAAAAGGATGGTATTTCCTACTATAACAAATAGTTCCCAGAGGGGACGTCTATATAGATAGTTTGTGATAATATATATTCAATTGATTTAACTATAATCATAGTTACAATTATAATTTTTTGTCACTGTCGTAACTGTAAAATATAGACGTGCCCTCTTGAAACTATTTACTATGTAAGCTTTTCTCAGTGTAATAATATCAATAACAGAGATGAAAAATGTTTTTGTATCACCGGTCCGAACACCGAAAACTTGTAGCGATTGTCTCCTAGGTGCATGAGATCGGTGCTGTCTTTGAGAAGCGTACAAATCGCAGTTCCGGCGAAGTCTTTTACGTTGCAATCAATCGGCAATCCGGTGAAAAACAGCTCGTTGGGTGTCGTTTCGACGAATATTGAGGGCGGCTTCTTGAAGATGCTATCTATAGCTTTCCCTGAAAGTGGCCGTTAGTTTGGCGTCGTTCGTAACCATCGAATTGGGGATTTTTCATGAAGTTACAGGTGCACAATTGCACTTAGTGCATTATAGCATCTTGGTAGGTTATTCGATTGACTCGCGCATGCGCGGTAGATCGAATATCATCGACGCGTTCGCTCGATGTCCTCCATTCTTTTTTTCATGATCTCATATCAGTTGTAGGTAATTTGTGTGGCTGATTCTAAAGTTTCATGCACTGAGAAAAATGATAGTATTTTCTACTATACCAATAGTTCCCAGGTGCAACGTCTGTATAGACAGTTTTTGATAGTATATATTCAATTGGTTAAAATATAATTATAGATGTAACCATGATTTTTTGTCACTGCCGTAACTATAAAATGTAAACGTTCCCCCTGGGAACTATTTTTTATGGTAAAAAGTCAGTATTGTTGTATTTACTATGTCATTTTTTCTCAGTGTGAGATGTCGCCAAAGATAATGTTGTCAATTTTTTAAAGTCAATGTCAGATTTTTAAATGTGTCGTGTAAAGGTAAATAGCACTCTTGGAAAAAGAATCTTAAATGGTAAAGGCGTAGAAGCCGTTTCAGCGTTGTGAGCGTTTGGGGCGTCTTTGTACGTAAAATGATCTCAGGGTGCGAAACATCGACTTTTGGCTATTCGGCCACCGTACCCGCGACGCTTATCATAGATGGTTTGTCTCTCATTGCCGTCATTACGACACTCAGCATGAATAAGTGTGGGACGGTCACTATTTCGTCTCCCGTGAGGGGGCTGCTCTTCGTAGCGTTGAATATCCAAGTCGTTCTTGTACTGTACTCGACCGTATCGTCTTCCTCACGGTCCACCAAATCCAGCTTTTCCAGCCATTCGCTGCGGAAACCGAAGTGCGAAGGAAATCGTAAATTACAAAAGCGAATAGACCCAAGGAAGATAATGGACATTAACATGTAAAATAAGAATTTAGCTTTTTCTCACTCGTAAACATAAGGCCCAACTTCCTCAACTATCGGCTTCTCGCCCTTTGATGTTTCCAACGGGTTGGTCACATTGAACACGTAGATTTTGAATACCATTGGAAATGGCAACTTGGACCACATGTCCCTCATTTCGGAGCCGTTTTTCAATTTCGACGCCTGTTTGTGTCGATTAAAATAATATTTAATTTACGTCTTCAAAGCACACAGATGAAAATACAGAAACGTTCAATTGAACGTTCAATTGAACTTTCACGGATTACAATTAAGTTTGGATTAACACAGGCCATTGAAATAGCAAACTTACACCTATTACATTAAAATTGAATTCCTACTGATAATTAAAAAAAACAAAAGATTTCGTTTCACTGAGAAAAAAGTACGATGACTAGCTTTCGTGTTACCGTGAAATATCGCGTCACCGTCAACGCACCGTGTCATCGTCGAACCTTCAATTATTAAACGACAAATAATGTGCACTTGGCAGATTCAATGAGTCATGAACTCCATTAAAGATTTTGTCGAAGACGGTGAAACATGAAAGTTCAAGGCACTGTTTGACACGATATCACCGTCGTCAATAATTACATAAACAATTCACACGGTGGTATACGGACGTGTCTCATATTTTCCGGCTTGCAATATCCACTATGCACGGACGGACACTTAATCGAGATAACGATGTCATTTATGATTAATAATTTCTTATCAAAAAGTTTAAATTTTATGAAATTTTGTACTAAAAAATGTTAGCCAAAGTTGACCAAAATGAAACACTATACTTTCACATATGATGATACGTGGACAATTTTTTTAACGAAATATGGACGTAACCACACATCGATCTCAGGCTAAAAAGAAATCGATCACCAAAAATCTGTTCACTTGTGTATCGACATTCCGATCGACGAATTTTTACATACACCAAATCCTCGCGCAATCGGTTAGGATTTTCGAAAACTGCACTCACCGCCTTGACCTGCGACCTCAGTATCGGTGGAAAAGCGACGCCGAGAAAAAGAGTACCGAAGGCAAACATCGCGCCTCCGGCGATGCCGATTTTCTTAGGAAGCGCCATTGCACAGATACCTCCTTCGCGACCACTGACGCCTCGTCGCACATAAAATAGTTAATAGCGTTAAAATTTTATTTTTTTTATAATCCTTCAAAATCGATCATATCGATTTTTAAAACTTATCAAAATTTTATTCCATCGCAATATGATGAGAGATTTTTTAAATAAGAAAGTTGCACACCTGCTCAACGCGTTTCGGCCAATAAAACGGGTCGTGAGGGTGACAACACCGAAATAAAAAATTCGAAGGAACAGCAAGTATTTGCCGATGACCGAGGTGCGTATCGTCGTCGAGATTTTGTTGGCTGAAAAAAATCGCATCGGCCGCGGCGACTTTCGAGACCCGCCAGAACGTACTGCCAAGCGTAATCTGCGTAGACAATGTCATTCCCCACCTTCGCGATGAAATTTATTGTCCGATTCTCGAACATTGTTGCGTGCTTGCGCAGTCCCTCAACACCTTCCCGTACACCCATGTGCGCACACTGTGCACACATACGTGTACGCGGATGTGTGAATTACTCGTGAATAAATAAAATTGACAGACGGCGTCAGTCCGACAACCACGTACTTGTCAACGACTCGCTACCGACTCGCTGCTTATTTTGTTGCGGCAGTCATATCTGTCCCTACACCTAGCGCCCGAATAGCAGTAGGTGAAAGGACTGCGTTACTAATCTTAAATAAATATTGAAGAGGACAACTCGCCCATATTATCAACTGCCACGTTCCGCAGTCCGAAAATAATTAGAATTACAGATGCAAATATCTTCTTTTTATTTTACTATTTTAAAGGTAATTAACGGGTTTTATGCGTTACTAATGTTAAGTAAATATTAAGGTGGAAAAATCGTCGCCATACGGGGCAAGCACATGGATAATGTATAAAGTACACAGTGAACGGATAAAGGAACTTTAACGTATCATTACGTTTTTTTCTCACCAAAGTTTCGCTGCAACAGCGACTTTACACCCGCATTATATATACATTCTGTGTAGGGGAGACTGGTGCAAAACGGGCACCGGGGCAAAACGGGCGGCTCGACTAAAACATGTATTGGGGGCAAAACTGGCACCGTCTTAACTTTTTTATAAATTACTTGATTCAGTTTTTTGACGTTCCTTACATAAGAAAAGATCGGATAATAAGTCAAACTCTTTATGAAAAAAATATATAAGTAATAGGGGAAGATGGGGCAAAATGGGCACCTCGACGAAAAATTAAAAATGGGGGCGATGAAGCGAATTGCGAGGCTTTTAAAACGGCAGATAACGTACTTGATCCTCTGTTGCCTTTTGCAAGTCTTGAACAGCCCAGTTCAGAAAGTTGTTACGATGATGTTCGTACACCATTTTCCTTGAACTTCTGTACCCTACGCGATGGCGCTGTGCGTAACGAAGTTCACGCGACTCACGGAACGATTCGAAAACTGAAGGAATTCCAACAAAAAAAAAAAAGAAAAAAAAAAAAAAAAAAAAAAAAAAAAAAAAAAAAAAAAAAAAAAATTATGGCAATGACTTATTTTCCGCACATTTTTTATGTAAAAAGCGTCAAAAAACGGAAATAAGTCGTTTATAAGAAAATTAAGATGGTGCCCATTTTGCCCCGCTCTCCCCTACATCGCTATGTACAAATCTTCATAGAACTCATCTATATAACATTGTCTATGCGCTCCCGGTACTTATACACGATATCGCTTCTAGCTCATAGGATTAAAACACAGATAGAGGATAAGGTGCACAGCTAATTTCACACGTATAAATGTGCATATATATAATATTAACACTCGCTATTGATCTCGTATCAATTGGCATTAATGATTCAAACGATACGACAGCGACGTGTATATAATGTCACTTACGATAATAAACATATGTCATTGCCTTATACGATACCTTAAGACTTTAATAATGCGATTATAAGGTATTTAAAAAATCACGAAAAAAGGTAAACGTGCTTACAGTCCGGATTCTAATTACGAATGTCAAACCCGAGCTTGTCTTAATAATTTCATTGCTTTTCGGTTCGACTGAGCAGGATACGACCGTATAGCTATGGAACTACACAGTTAAGGAGAGAGTCTCGCTGCGGGCTCACTTCGCATAAGTTCGACAACAATAAAAGAAAATTGCAAGTACTTCTTGATGGTGTAAAAATCTGAAAAAAACCATGTATAGTAAAGGTACTGAAAAGATTAATTTTGCATAATAATAATTGCAAAATGTTATTAACAAATTCATCAAAAAATTAATTGGTTAACAAATTACTCGGCAACAAATTTTTTTTTAGGAAAACGAATCGTTTATTTTTCTGAATACCTATGAATTTTTTCAGATTTTAAAGTAATCGTTGATTTTTTATTTTTTTTTATAGAACAAAAATCAACGATTACTTAAAAATCTGAAAAAAATTCATACGTATTCTGAAAAATAAACGAATCATTTTCATAAAAAAAAAGTTTTGTTGCCGAGTAATTTGTTAACCAATCAATTTTTTCATGAATTTGTTAATAACATTTTGCAATTATTATTATGCAAAATTAATCATCTTAGTACCTTTAGTATACATGATTTTGTTTCAGATTTTTCCACCATCAAGAAATACTTGCTATTTTCTCTTATTGTTGTCGAACTTATGCGAAGTCAGCGCGCAGCGAGACTCCCTCCTTAATTCCATACAGCGTCGCGAGTCGATTTACAGAATAGAGAAATTCACGGTAGTTTCGAGAATAAGACAAAGAAAAATAATTAATGAGAAAAGTAATGTCTAATTAGCTACATGTTAATAGCTAGGTAATTGTGAACTTCGACCTACCATACTATTGTTTTCTTTTTTTTACAGTTGTGCTCAACGACTATTCGCTGATGCATCAACAATGCGCGCGCATTGGGCTCCTCAGTGACGTTGGGACATTTTTTGGGAACTAATCATGTTCGTAGCGTGGAGGAACTTGGTCGGCTTGAAGCGCGTTCACGTCCAACGGCCACTTTTTCTCCGCGCTAGTGTTGTTTTCATTTGCCGCTTGTGGTTGCAGCTTCGTTATGTTCACTTGATTTTTAGCTTGACGGTTCCTCCACTCCAGCCCACCAGCCGCTATGCACATTAATATTCCCACGACTATCGTCACCCACTTGGAGGCTCTATAAGCGAACGGATAAAAATCAATGATGTGAGGACCTTGTGGATCTTAATTTCTTCCTGTCGAATAGACGAAACTCATATCTGAGCAAATTTTTTCAATTTAATTTGCACAGATTATATCTATTTTGGAAAGTAGTTTCTTGATTGATGGCATACTGGAAATACGTCACTTCCGGTTTGAAAATCTCATTTTTTTTACCGGAAATGACGTTTTACCGGAAATAAGCCTCTTCCGGTTTGAAAATCTCATTTTTTTACCGGAAATGATGTTATACCGGAAATAAGTCACTTTCTGTTGAAACGTTAGATTTTCAAAACTGACGTATTTCCGGTAAATCGCCGGAAATCTAAATTTCCAGTTTCTAAACACCATAGTCCATAGCGAGGCCGCGAAGCGCTCAAGCCACAGAACCCGCTAGTATATATATGTACATACATATTGAGAATACATACTTGACTACTGTCATCATGGTGAAAAGCATTTTCACTTGGGCGAGAAATTCTTTTGGCAGCGTGATACTTTCCTGGACCCAGAAAAGAGGCAACAGAGCAGTTGCAAACGTCTTCATTGTTTTCACTTTCTCGATCGGGAAAACAAACATGTTAAATTGTATTCGCTTCCTTGCACTCAAGGGAGTACCGGTGATGGGCTCGAAGTCTATGTCGATCTGATGTTTTTCCTAATAAAACATCACAAATCAATAGTATATTACATATTGAGCTAAATTATTATTATTTTTATTATTATTATTATTATTTGTATTTTGATGAATTTGATATGTAGGGTAGAGCGAGGCAAAATGGGGCAATGGGGCAAAACGGGGTTTTTGGCAAAACGTAATTTTCCAATAATTGTTGGATGCCCGAATTCGCCCTATCGGATACATCAGGTTTTTCTGCCCAGTTTTGCCAGTCTATTGGATCTTGTCCGATCCAAAAATGATTGGAAAATTTAGTTTTGCCCAAAAACCCCGTTTTGCCCCGTTGCCCCATTTTGCCCCGCTGTGCCCTATGTATATTGATTATACCTTCGTAGGGTTAAGACCATCAACCTGCTCCAAATACATTTCGTCAACTTTGTACAAGTGAGGCAATGAGACCACCATTGGTACACCAAGGCACTTAAACAGATCGTAAAGTCCTTTCTTGGGACATTTATCATCACTGTCGCAGAAGCATTTCCCTTCGGGTTCGTTGCTGAGGTCACCGAAATCGGCGACGTAATGGTTCGTATGGATTCCTAGTACCAAAAATTATTGTCTAGCCAAATTCAACTTCAGAAAAGTACCGATCGTCTGGAGTCAACACTTCAATCGATAATCGATAGTGATTGTAAGTAGAGATTTCTGTTACAAAAGATTACAAACCTCCGACTGAAGTAAATGTACCATCCCAATAAGTACCCAGGCTCCTACATAAATCCGGGGCGAATGATACGATGTCATTTTCCTTGGGTATATACGGGGCAAAGATCGTGCCATCGGTACCGTTGAACACATTGCAGCGACTTCCCTCTGGCCAGACCGCTTGCTGTGGTTCACCGTTGTATTCGACTACCGTACCAACTTGCATGACGTTCTTCAAGCCGCGAATTACTCGCAGCCTATTGGTATTCACAGTTCCATTTCTCTATAAATAAATTAATAACAAAAATGCACCAGTAACAAAATATCAATACTGATAATAATGTTAAGGAGGTTGGAGCTAGTGGTGTTCATTTCGCCTCAATTCGAGAAATTCGGGCAAGAATTGCAAACACTTCCCAATGTTATAAAAATCTGAAAAAATTCATACTTATTATAGGCATTGAAAAGACTAATTTTAC
>JAPYZC010003431.1:0-15968 GCA_030522665.1 Ichneumoninae sp. A BG-2022a | reverse complement strand
AAGAAATGACTCGACCTTTATTATTGTGACCTTTATTACACTTGTGACTTTTAGTTTCAAAAGCAGAAAAGTCGTTTGCTTGATTGTTACACAGTAAAACAGGTACGAACGTTTTTCGTCCGCAAACGTCCACAATTATTTTCCTGTTCGTTTCACAAAAATGTCTGTCAATTTTACAAATATTTTTGGTGAATTTAACATAGTTTCAAAAGCAGAAAAGTCGTTTGCTTGATTGTTACACAGTAAAATAGGTACGAACGTTTTTCGTCCGCAAACGTCCACAATTATTTTCCTGTTCATTTCACAAAAATGTCTGTCAATTTTACAAATATTTTTGGTGAATTTAACAAACAAAAAAATTGCGTTCGTTTGTGGACAAGAAAGATTTGTTGAACGTACAAATATTGTTCACTGTGTACGAGAGAAGAAGTGACCGACGGTCCGACGGACCGTCATCTGGAAGCGGGCCGAGGGTTTGGATGACTCGACCTTTATTATTTCAGGCAGTGATTGATTTTTAGGCAGAATTGGCGAAGGCCGAGATCGTTGCAAATCGCGATACATGGAGAACGCAAGCGAGCCTGCGAAACGCGGACTTTCGACCTTTAAACCTTGGGGAGTCCAAAAATAAGTCGACGAATCTCGGCGGAAGCGGGATGACATGCATGTGAGTAGTGCGATGCATATTTAAAGGATTCGACGATGTTTCCGAATGCGGCTCGGCTCACCTCGAGCATCGCGTCGTTGTCCCACAGGGCGTTGTGATGATGTCCGCTGCTCCTGGCGCGTCTGTGGGTGTGGGCCAATGGCGGAGGCTGCGGCGGTAGTCTAACCGGACCAAGGCCACCGATTGGGGCTGGCCTGTGCACCGGGTTGTTGAGTTTCTCCCTCGAGAGCTCGTGGAGATTCGGCAGCGAGCCCATTTTAATGGAAATTTTGTAAGCCGCACTTCCGGTGACCTTCACCCCCTCACCCTACGTCGACCGCGACCCACCTCAATGTGAGCCGATACCAATCTTCGCTACTATCGGCATTGCGGTCCGGTACTCCACGTCCCAGATCAAGGACTTTCGCTCAATGAACACCTCGCCGATCCTCCCCTTCCCACCGTAGGGGTAGGTCATGACTCCTCGCCTTCCTGAAGTCAAAGAGAAAATTTGTTGATTTAAAGGAAATGAAAATTCGTTGAATTAGAAAAAGGAAAATTCAGTGATGTAAAAAAAATGAAAATTCGGTGAATTAAATAAATGAAAATTCGTTGAATTAAAAAAATGAAAATTCAGTGAAGCAAAAAAAATGAAAATTCGGTGAATTAAAAAAAATTAAAATTCATTGAATAAAAAAAATGAAAATTCGTTGAATTAGAAAAATGAAAATTCAGTGAATTAAATAAATGAAAATTCGGCGAATTAAAAAAATGAAAACTCGGTAAATTTAAAAAAAAATGAAAATTCATTGAATTAAAAAAAATGAAATTTCGCTGAATTACAAAAAAAATTAAATTCGGTGAATTAAGTAAATTAAATTTCGTTGAATAAAAAAATGAAATTTTCTTGTATTTAAAAAAGTGTGAAGATTTTATGGGGCAGTTTATTGGTGGTGATTGAATCGTGCAACCGAAGTTTCCGAGGGCCATCGTGAAAGGCGATCCCTTCAATGCGAGCCGATACGAATCTTTGCGATTATTGGCATTGCGGTCTGATATTCGATATCCTAAATCGAGGACTTTCACTCGACGAACACCCGTCGGTCTTCCCCATCGTTTCGTAGGGGTAGGTCATGATTCCTGGCATTTCTGAAGTCTATAAATAATAAATCGTCGAATACTTCATTACTTCATTCGACGCATCGTCGACCCCCCATGTTGATGACTCATTAATTGTACAAATAAAAAAAAGAAAATTCGTTGAATGAAAACAAAAATAAAAAGTCATTGAATAAAAACAAAAATGAAAATTCGTTGAATAAAAAAAAAAAAATCTTCAGGCTGAAGGACTTCGGTCAATGGCCTATTGGCCATTGACCATCCTATGGCATTGTATTATGTAAAAACAAAACAAAACAAAAAACGGAAACCAAAAAAAAAAATAGAACTAGCTTTGTAATGGAGGTCAATGAATGCCTTTTACTACTCCCAAAAAATTAAAACTCGTATTAAAAAAAAGAACCAAAATTCGTCGAATTAAAACACAAACAAAAATTCGTTAAATAACAAAAAAAAAAATCTCCGAAGATTTAATAGGTCACTTTACAGGTGGCGATTGAATCACGCGGCCTCAGTATCGGAGTGAAATCGTGAAGTCTTACGGAACACAGCGAGGGGTGCGTCAATTCGCGATCGATCAGACGCGATACTCCGTGGCTACAGATTCGCAGCGATTAATTAAGAACCTCCGTCGCCCGTCGAACGAGATAGTCTCGCAATGGCGACAGTCCGAGGCCTTGATAGAGAACTTGAGGGAAGGTCGCGCGACCGACAGCAAAAAAAAATCACGACAAAACAAAAAAAAAAAAAAAAAAAAAAAAACAAAAAAAAAAAAAAAAAAAAAAAAAAAAAAAAAAAAAAAAAATCAGATTCTTATCGTTCGTCTCAATATTACGTTGCCAACGAGCCACGGCGTAGATAGTGGCGAGGTGATACATATTTCACGTTCCGTCACTCTCGCGAATTGGGTTCGAGCAGTGGGTCGAATTTACGACCTTGGGACGTCGCGCGTCGAACAATCTCTCTCCCGCTAACTCAATATCTTCTGCAAATGTCTGCACAGCTCGGAGACTACGCTGTGCCCGTCCGGCGATACATTTGGAGGCCGCCAATTACCGGAGTTCGCTCTAAGTGGACCATGGGTGAGGCGGTGAAGGACATCGGGATGCAGTGCGAACCCACAGAGGAGTACGAGGGATGCTTCGAGTTCCAGGGATGTTCGGAGTTCGAGGGATGTTTTATCCATTCGCCTCCACCAGGGCCCGGAGAATGAAGGGAGGACTTCGCGATCCTGATGGGAATGTCGGACTTGGCCGGCACTGACCGACGCTGGGCCAGTACTGGGCCAGTACTGGCCGATGCTGGGCCACTACTGGGTCGGCGCTGTGCCAATACCGGGCCAGTGCTGGGCCAGTACTGGCCGAGGCTGTGGCCGACACTGTGCCAAGACTCTGCCGACACAAATTTTGACGGGTAGAACGGGAACCTTTCGGTCCTCTGAGACTTTTCTTCTTTTCTTCATTAACAATAATCTTTATTCGTTGCGGTAACTTGGCGTTACGTCGATAAGACATTTTCTTGCGTCATGTGTTCATTTAGTTGTATTGCGTTGATGTATCGTGGAGGAACATTGTCCATGAATTTCACGACTCGGGTGCGATGAGAGGTTTAAGTAAATTGAATTGATATCAAATAAATATTTATTTTAATCAAATACATATTTATTTTAATCAAATACATATTTATATTAATCAAATCGATATTTATTTCTATCAAATCAATATTTATTTTAATAAAATCGATATTTATTTGCGAGGCGCTCGTCAAATAAATTATTTTTCTGGGTGTGTATGCACACGCACTTGCAACAAGCGGTTGCGACTGGGCAAGTTGCAGACGGATAGGTTTAAAAAATCGGGACCACTAAAATCGGAGTTGGTCTCTTAGGGTGAAGGATTTTTGGGAGACGGAAACCGATGGACTTTTTCTCGCCAGGCGGTCTTATACGTCCCGGTTGCGAGGAGTTACGGCGACCGGAAGGGGGGGAGACCGGGTAGGTGCTTGAGCAGATCGTGGGGAATCCAACTTTTGCTAATTAGGCAACTTTGTCGCCTCTAATTAATAATTATATTAGTTCCCAAGGCTCCAACTTAGCTGGTCGCGTACTGTGGCCGGGGCGCTCGTGCGGTATTGACAGTCTTTATAGATGCCACGCGCTCGCCTCTCCGATCCGTCCTCGGGATTGTTATCTCGTTACCTTGGTCGAATCAAAGCATTGGATTAGTTTCGCGAACATTTTCCCGACCACCTAGACGCCGACGCAACGAATAACGTCGCTGTTATTATTATTATTATTATCGTATTATTCTCGCTACAATTTGGCTCCCCTAAAGGCGACGATAGCTCAGGCAGATAGCTCGGCGGAAACACGATTGTATGGAAGACTTTTTATTGACAGAGTCATCCGTGATAATGGCGGATACACGGGCAGTTTATCCGTCTACCTGTCGTATAAAAAACGTCACTTTATGTTTAAAAAATCTTGATTTTTAACGTCATGGAGGAAAATTTCACTTCTCGTTTGAAAATCTCAATTTTTGTCCGGAAGTGACGTTATAGAGGAAAACATCAATTACGATTTGAAATTCTCAATTTTTGTCCGGAAGTGACGTCATGGAGGAAAACATCAATTACGGTTTGAAATTCTCAATTTTTGTCCGGAAGTGACGTCATGGAGAAAAATTTCACATACGGTTTGAAAATGTTAGTTTTGACCGGAAGTGAGGTCAGGGAGGAAGACATTACTTCCGGTTCGAAAATCTCAATTTATGACCGGAAGTGACGTCATGGAGAAAAATTTCGCTTACCGTTTGAAAGTCTCAATTTTTTACCGGAAGTGACATCATGGAGGAAAATGTCACTTCCGGTTTGAAACTCTCAATTTTTTACCGGAAGTGACGTCACGGGCAAAACCGTCACTTCCGGTTTAAAAACCTCGAGGCTCGAGTGGAAGCGACGTTGCTGAGGAAAACATCACTTCCGGTTTGACTATCTCAATTTTCGACCGGAAGTGACGTGATGAAGGAAAACGTCACTTCGGTAAAGAATTGAGAGTTTCAAACCCAAAGTGACGTTTTCCCCTACGATGTTACTTCCGGTCAAGCATCGAGATTTTTAAACCCGAAGTGACGTTTTCCCCTACGATGTCACTTCCGGTCAAGCATCGAGATTTTCAAACCGAAAGTGACGCTTTTGCCCGTGACGTCACTTCCGGTAAAGAAAAACCGAGATTTCCCAAATCAGAAGTGACGTTTTCCACAACCACCCGACGTCATAGGGGAATTCACCACTTCCGCTCAAAACCCGATATTTCTAAACCGGAAGTGACGTTTTCATAACCCTTCTCATTATACATTCACTGTTATTGTCAGTAATTTTTCTTGCACACCTCATTATGGATTCGATTCCGGTCCATTCCGACGCGAGGTTTGCTCAATCGTCACTTTAGCGCGCACCGCAAGATGAATCTTCACAGGACCGAAAAGTTCCCGCGGGCTAAAGAGCCGCTTGCGACAGATACACGTGTGGCCGTAAAACAGGAATCTCACCAGATTCCTCGTAGATTACAATAATGTGGTCAAGGTGATCCCGGAAGAGAATGCTAACGAGCCATAGATATCAGTTTGTTATAAATATTCAATCGGGGGAAAACGAACGGCGGTCTATCGAGCGAGGCGGCGGATATTCGTAGACGGGCCTTCCTCGTTACTCGAACGGTAGGGATACACACACCTCTGAAAAAATTTGCATTTCTATAGCGCAGCGCGATTCGTGCGTCGCTGAATGCGTCGCACGCTGCAATAACGATGATTAAGATAGAAATAATTAAACGCATGTAGGAAACAAGTGAATAAAGGAAGGAAAAAAAAAATAAAGAACTTGCGCTTTGATTTATTATCGTATATATGGGCGATATGTATATCGTCCGTTATTATGTACCGGTGCGCTTTGTGCACGGTACACTGGCTGTATGCGGTTCGTTCGGTTTTACGTAATCAACGGCGTAATACGCACGCGGTTATCCTTACGGGTCCGTCGGTGTGTAGCTCGACTCTGCACCGTCGCCGGGCGCCGTTGCAACGGGTCATAACTGCACGGACCCGCGCAACGGATTAATCGACTTGTGATTGAGAAATCGACCGAGCGAGAATCAAACGTCGATTCGCGTGGAAACGAAGTCGCATGCGTGGAAAAGTTGTGTACGATTTTTATTGGGGGAATAAATGGTGTTGGAGGAAAAAATTATATGCGATTTTTATTGGGGGCAAAAATGGTCTTGGAGGGAAAAATTATGTACGATTTTTATTGGGGGAATAAATGGTGTTGGAGGGAAAAATTATATACGATTTTTATTGGGGAAAAATGGTCTTGTATGGAAAAATTGCATGCGATTTTTATTGGGGAAAAATGATCTTGTATGGAAAAATTACATACGACTTTTATTAAGGGAAAAAATGGTCTTGTATGAAAAAATTATATACGATTTTTATTGGGGAAAAAATTGTCTTGTATGGAAAAATTACATACGACTTTTATTGGGGAAAAAAATGGTCTTCTATGGAAAAATTGTGTACGATTTTTATTGGGGAAAAAATGGTCTTGTATGGAAAAATTGCAGGCGATTTTTATTGGGGAAAAAATGGTCTCGTATGGAAAAATTGCATATGATTTTTATGGGGGAAAAATGGTCTTGTATGGAAAAATTGCATACGACTTTTATTGGGGAAAAAAATGGTCTTCTATGGAAAAATTGCGTACGATTTTTTTTGGGGAAAAAATGGTCTTGTATGGAAAAATTACATACGATTTTTATTCGAGAAAAAATGGTCTTGTATGGAAAAGTTATATACGATTTTTATTGGCCGACGTCGATCGTGGTAAAAATTTATTTTTCGAAAAAAAGCTTCGGGTCTTTCGATTCCAAGGACTTTGGGGTTGAAATAAACAAGAATTGGTCCATCATTATTGCGAGACGAAACTTTTCATTTCATTCCAAATTCCAAATTAATTTCTTCCGAAGAATCGTTTAATTTATGGTCTCAGATTTACCCACGTAAATCTGGCGGGACCGGAAAGTAAATGTGTTTTTTTTTTTTTAATCCGCCTCTATGGCTCTGTCGTTCGTGAAATTTATAAATCCATTCTCGAGTAGTGGTAACGATTAGATCACGAATCTCGACGAAAAAAAAAAAAAAAAAAAAAAAAAAAAAAAACTAGTCTCTTCGTACGAAATGGAAGCGGAACGTGTCCGGATACCTCGCGGCCTCGAACTCGCGGGACGACCTTCGCGGCACCGCAAACAATGCTCTTTCCTCCTTTCCTTTCGTATTTTTCACGTTCGCTTTTTTCTCCGCTTTTCTCTCTCGATGCAACCGATCCTTGTCGGCGATCTTAACGGTACACGATCGAAGCCGGCGCCGCGCGAGACACACTCGCGACAAGCTGCGAAACCACGCAAAAAAATATATGCAGAAAATATATTAAAAATATATAATTGTTCGCGTAAAAATATATTCTGTATATGAATTATATGCTTTTAATATACGCTAAAATATATATTTTTGGACACATACATATTCGTCTCGTATGTCTCATAATATATAAATTATTATTTTTTTTAAATCGTGAAAAATATATTTAATATACGAATAAAATATTTTCTTATATACTTTTTTCCATGGTGGAAATGTTTTGCGCGACCGTCGGAAAGATCGCGACGAGCGATTTCGCATGAAAAGAAAATAAGCGTGACGTACGTTTGAGAAACATCGCAATGCGATAAATATGTTTTTTAAATATATTCAATATACCTGTATTAATATATATTAAATATATATATTAAAAATGTTTCCTCACATATATCCGTCTCAAATATCTTAAGATATGTTAAATATAACAAAAATTTAGTGAAAAACATATTTAAAACATATATTATATATAAGAAAAATTAGTGAGAAATATATTGAATATATGAAGAATACATTTTCCCATATACTTCTTTTTCCACGATAAAAACGTTTCGCGCGACTAATTCGGTATACGAAGAAAAATAAGCGTGACGTACGGTGTGACACACATCGCAATTGGTCGGCTCCGGAAAAAATATATTAAAACATATATTTAAAACTATACTAAATTTTTTGTGCACAAATATATAATTTTTTCAAATGATTCCTCACACATATTAAGTATAACAAAAATTTAATGAAAAATACATTGAACATGCGAAAAATATATATTTCCTCATATACTTATTTTTCCACGGAAAAAACGTTTCGGGCGACTAATTCGCCATAAGAAGAAAAATATGCGTGACGTACGTTTGACACACATCGCAATGCGTCCATTCCGGGAAAAAATATATTTAAAACTATACTAAATTTTTTGTGCCGAAATATATAACTTTTTCAAATGATTCCTCACACATATTAAGTATAACAAAAATGTAATGAAAAATATGTTGGACATACGAAAAATATATATTTCCCCATATACTTCTTTTTCCACGATAAAAACGTTTCGCGCGACTAATTCGGCATAAGAAGAAAAATAAGCGTGACGTACGGTGTGACACACATCGCAATTGGTCGGCTCCGGGAGCCTCGGAGAGACGTGCAAGGTCACGTGGCCCTTCCAATTCGGAGGAACGCGATACACTGTAAAGGTGTGCGGAGTCTGAGCCCCGGGCCGCTACCTTGACTCCCGGCGGAGTTCGAGGTCTGACCAGACACGTCCGTTTCCACTTCCAAGCCGGCTTAGCCCAGGCGAATCCAGCCCTGCCGTACGAATTCGCCTCCAGCCCTCCAGCCGCGTCGCCCGGTGAGGCACGTGTTGCACAAACACTGACAGACGGATCAATTATACCGTGCGAGAGCTTTCGCTACCCCGGAGGTCTCGAATTCGTGCGTTTGTTAGAAAACAGCACCAGAATTCGAAGCCTCGTTCTGGCACGATTAGACAGCGATAAACAATTTTGTAAAATCGCTATACGAAACTTTGTAAAAAAATGTTTTTTTAAACGAGAGGCGAAGTTATCTTCAGATTAAAAAAAAAAAATTCTGAATTTTCAAAACTCTTTTTTTTTAAATCTTCTGTATCTTAAAAACTGTTAGTCACACAAAAAAACGTTTGAGGCATAAAAGTTGCAGTTTGAAATGAACTTTTGACAACATTTTTCTATATCGCTAAAAAATTCGATCTAAAAATTCGAATAAAAACATTTTTAAACCCCTTGTAAATAATCATGAATTGTGATGAAATTATAATTTTTTTGAGAGCGTCAAGTTTTATAGCTACCAATTTTTCCTTTTATTTCCCGTGTCATTGACAATTTTAGTTTGTACTTTTTTTTGCAGAAACTAGAGCCGCATGGTGCGATTCAGAAATGATGAATTATAACAAATAAAAGATTTCGCAATCTTTGTGTTTATGGGTAATAAGTCGGTGTAAAAAGTGCAAACTTTTTTTTCACTCCTGCGAGTCTAAAGCCCGCCTACAGCTCTCTCTCCATCAGAGTCCAAACGCTGATATAACACCTCGCTCTTTTTCCCCGTCGACAATGCCTTTTATCCGCCGCCTCGCACTCGATCGGAGAGTCGCGGAGGCGAGATTTGCTTCACTGGTCGGGACTTTTTATTGGAAGAAGGAACGGTGAATCGTGAGCGAGGGAAAAAGGGAAGATAAGTGGGTATAGCGATTTATCGTGCGATAGGACCGGGGGTCGTCTGGGCACACACAGTAAGAAATCGAACAGAAATAATAATCATAATATTAAGAGATATAAAGAAATGTAAAGAGAGAGAAAATAATGACAATAATAATAAAAGCGATAATACTAATAATAGTAGAAACGCAGTAATATGAATAACCAAAAATGGAAATAATAACAGTATTGATATAAAATGATGATGATAAAAGTGATTATATAAAATGATTATGACAACAGTACTTATATAAAATGATTATGACAACAGTGATTATATAAAATGATGATGACAACGGTGATAATATAAAATGATGATGATAACAGTGATTATATAAAGTGATGACAACGGTGATAATAGGACCGGGGGTCGTCTGGGCACACACAGTAAGATATCGAACAGAAATAATAATCATAATATTAAGAGATATAAAGAAATGTAAAGAGAGAGAAAATAATGACAATAGTAATAAAAGCGATAATACTAATAATAGTAGAAACGCAGTAATATGAATAACCAAAAATGGAAATAATAACAGTAATGATATAAAATGATGATGACAACGGTGATAATATAAAATGATGATGATAACAGTGATTATATAAAGTGATGACAACGGTGATAATACAAAATGATGATGATAACAGTGATAATATAAAATGATGATGACGACGGTGATAATAGGACCGGGGGTCGTCTGGGCCCACACAGTAAGAAATCGAACAGAAATAATAATCATAATATTAAGAGATATAAAGAAATGTAAAGAGCGAGAAAATAATGACAATAGTAATAAAAGCGATAATACTAATAATAGTAGAAACGCAGTAATATTAATAACCAAAAATGGAAATAATAATAGTAATGATATAAAATGATGATGATAAAAGTGATTATATAAAATGATGACAACGGTGATAATATGAAATGATGATGATAACAGTGATAATATAAAATGATGATGACAACAGTGATTATATAAAATGATGATAACGTGCCGGAGACCAGTCCACCGGTTTAGGTTGCACCTTGAAATATCGAGCAAGGGGAGAGTCGGAGAGAAAACAGAGACGAAGCGGGTGGATCCTCGCAAACTCTCCGGTTTACCATTATAGGGAGATAGAAGCTGTTATCGAGATAGCGAATGAATGGACGAGGGTAGATATCGGTACTCTATCGGTACTTTCGATGGATCGAGAGGGTAAGATCTCGCCGAGACTTTTCCCGACCCGGCGGGTCGTAGAAGGGCTCTCGAACCCACCGAATCGACATTATAACTGATAAAGGGTGTGTGTATAGCTTTCTTACGTATCCTCGAGGCGGATTTACCGAAAGAAATTTGTCCGATCGATGGATTGGAGGTTCGATCCGGCGACTTTTTCTGACCCGGCGGGTCGTAGAAGCTCTCTCGAACCCACCGAATCGACACTATAACTGATTATGGGCGTGCGTAAAGCTTACACCGAGGAAAAAAAATGACATAGTTAAAGTAACACACGGAGAAAAAAATAGTTCTGTTTCTCTAACAAAATGTAGATCGTTAACAATTTATTGTTGTGGCAGAAAAAATATTTGGCTGCTACAGCAAAATATTTGTTGCCACAGCAAAATATTTGCTGCCACAAAAAAATATTTTGTTGTCCCTATGTTAGCCCGGTAAAAATCAGTTATGGTAACAATATTCTTGTTGTCCCAACAATTTTTTTTTCTGCGTGCAATACTGACTTTTTACCATAAAAAATATTTTAAAAAAGAGAACGTCTACATTTTACAGTTACGGATTTGACAAAAAATCATGGTGGCAACCATAATTATATCCAATTGAAAACCCAATAATACCCAATCATATTAACCAGTTGAACATATAATATCAGAAACTATTATACTGAAAAAAATATCATTGATTCCATAACACTATATTTATCAATGCACTATAACTGATATAATATTAATACACTGAAAAAAAGAAATGGTTGGATTAAGAAAATGCGCGCTGAAATACGTTCAAAGGTGTATTTTGTTGGTACAACAAAAATGTTTTTTTCAATCGACAAATTTTGAATAAATCGAAGCAAATAATCGTTTAACAAAACAATGCTTTATTCGTACCAAACAAATAACAGCTTTGAGCGCATGTCACCGCGACTTTTGGTTAATCCAACTAATTCTTTTTCTCAGTGTATCGAGAAAAGAGTGATTCGGTGAGGAAGCACACTGTAAAAAAAATTTGTTTGAAAATTAATGAACAGTATTGAAAGCTTTTTACATAAACCGTTTCTGAAATTCCACACACATGTGTGTTGCAATTTTACAGTAAAATTTGTATTTTTCATGAAAGTTTTTGTAAATTTCGGGCAAACGATTTGTAACTTTGATATCTGGTATTTTTATTTTACAAGCAAAGTACATTAATGTTTAATTAATATGAGTAATGTTACCAAATTTCAAGTTCAAGTAGATTACATTTACAATTTACTTCTACAGTGCAGAGACGATTCCGATGGATCCTTGCGGACTCTTCGGTTTACCCTTATAGGGAGACAGAAGCTGTTATCGAGGAAGTGGACGAGGGACGATAGCGAAAGAATGGAGGGTACATATCTCTATCGGTACTTTCGATGGATCGAGAGGGCAATATCTCGCCGAAAGTCTTCCCGACCCGGCGGGTCGTAAAAGGGCCGTCGAACCCACGGACTCGACGGTATAACTGATAAAGGGCGTGTGCAGAGCTTTCGTGTGTTATCTGATAGGCGGATCTGCCGAATGCGATTTCTCCGGTCCAAAGAGCGCATGCGCAACAGATCGTCACATTGAATGTTCGCCCGGTCGTCGACTCTTTAAACATCCCGTAACCTTTTCGGCGTCTTTGGTTCAAGGCCGAGGGATCAATCTGAACAACAAACGAGGCGGAGCGGGCAAAACGGACCAGTCGGCCTTCGGTTTGGATGACTTTTTACGTCTCGCAAAAAAATTGGTGATACATTCGAAAATCATTCAAAAATATCACCTCATTGTTTATTAATATTGTTGGTAATCTTTATCATTATTACTTTTAGTATTATTAATAATTACTATTAATATTATTAATAATTACTATTAATATTATTAATAATTACTATTAATATTATTAACAATTACTCTTAGTTATTTTACCTTACTATTAATAATGATTATTATTACTCATGAAGCTCGTTACTGCCCTTGGGGAGATATTTAACTTCGGACTGCCGGTCAGTGAGTTTAAAGCAGTTGTTGGGCGGCGAATTCTTATCTTTGAATGACTTTTATGCCTAAATAATTGGACAACCAAAGACAAATAAAGCGGTGTGTTGATTATTAATGTTCAAGTGAAATAATGAAATATATTTTGTCTATTTTTATTTTAACTTTCATAATTTATTCATTTTCTGATCTATTCTTACTATTGTATATAGGGTTCATCTCATAAACTAATAAATAAATAAATAAATAATTACTATTAATATCATTCATAATAATTATTAATTTTACAATGTTATTTATGTAAAATGATTATATTGTTTTATTCGACGGCTTTTCGTTGCCGAACGACCGGCATGAACTCCGACGACTGTCGTGGAGTAACGAATTAAACGAATATTGGGACTCTGTTTCTGCCATACTGGAAATACGTCAATACGATTTGAAAACTTCATTTTTCGACCGGAAACAACGTTTATCCGGTATGACGTCACTTCCGGTCGAAAAATAAGATTTTCAAACCGGATTTTTAATTTAAGTTGCGAACTGGTGATATTATTCTAATTGTAAGGATACTTTCATAATTTATTCATTTTCTGATCTATTCTTACTATTATATGTAGGGTTCATCTCATAAACTAATACATAAATAAATAAATAAATACTATTATAATAATTACTATTAATATTATTAATAATAATTATTAATTTTATAATGTTATTTATATAAAATGATTATACTGTTTTATTCGACAGCTTTTCGTTGCCGAACGACCGGCATGAACTCCGACGACTGTCGTGGAGTAACGAATTGAACGAATATTGGGACTCTATTTCTGCCGATTCGAATTAGCTGCTTTCGTGCGGACACGCACTTGGATTTTAGCGTTCTAATGTACAATCGAGTCGATACACTGAACGCCGTATAGATGTATCTGCCGTATCGAGGAATCGCGTGTAACGAAACGAGGAACGTGGGTGCAGCCTTCGAAGGCGAACGAGTCGGTGCTCGGCTATAGTTTGGTTCATCGGAATAATATTGTGCTTGTATCGGACCCAACAACACGCACACCCGATCGTTCGCAGGCCTATCGAGGTGTGAGGAAACGCGTAATACACCGTTTCCCGGCGTGAACCTGAATGTTTACTTACGGCCGCGTTGCCCACGCGACGATTTCTTCGTCGGTAGAGAGTCTAGAAAAAAATTCCCATGAAAAAAAAGTATATGACGAAAAAAAAATTCGTTAATTAAATTCGTAAATTCGTAAAAAAATGTATCATTTTTTAATTGATATATCATGCCTTATGCGTGACGAATATATCCGAGCAAATAGCGAAAAAATATACTTTCGCGTACATTAAAAGTATATTATTTATATACGAAATATATTTATGCGCGAAAAATTGTTTATCTTTAATATGTTTTTTATATATTTTATACTTCAAATTATGAAAATTATTTATTGTTATGTTAATGTTTATTAATATATATTGATTGTTTATAAAATATATTAATAAGTTATATTAATTATTTAGTGTTATTATTCTTAATTATCATTTATTTACATTTTTTGCGAAAAATATATTGAAAGTATGTTTATTTTAAATATATTTTTCGCAAAAATTAGACCACCGGCGTTCAGTCTCGAGAATATATTCACACTGTAAATAATGTCTGTTTGAAAATTCATAAATGTATATGAAGTTTTATGCATATACAGTATATGAAATTTCATTGACACGTATGTAAGAATATTGCGGTATATTAAAAACAATATTATTTGTATAATATTTGTAATAATAACATAATTTTCATATACGCAATGTATATGAATTCTAATTTCATATACCGAGATTGTATATTTAATGAAACTTTGTATATTAAAAGTGTTGTAAATTTCATAACATTTTTTACAGTGCAGAATAATCGGCCGATCGGTGGGTTTTATAAATTCAACGAAGACGGTACGCGAGAACGACAGTTCTCGCGCGACAAAGTACACAGTCGAAAGAGCAAAAAAAAAGAGAAAGAGGAAGCGATCAAGTGGAGTCTTTCAACAGTTCCGCGTCGTTGCTTCCCCGAGCTCCGTGCAATAAAGGTCGCTTCACGAGAGCAAATAAACATTAACGGGCGGACGAATTCGCGACACTCGTCGTAACAGCATCGTCGACTCAATTTCGTGCGCAAAAGAACGAATAGTCGGTCAGTTAATTACCTTGTGCGCCTCTGCATCGCAGTGTCCCACGGATGCTGTTGCTTCTCTCCCGGAAATCGTCTCAGTACACCTCGTCGTTTCGAGCCATCGCTTATGTTTTTCCCCTTTTTTCTTTCAATTTTTGTCTCCCTTTCTTTTCTTCAAATTTTGCCTTCCTTCTTTTCTTCAATTTTTGTCTTCCTTTTTTCTTCAAATTTTGCCTTCCTTCTTTTCTTCAATTTTTCTCTTCCGTTTATTTTCTTCAATTTTTCATAAACCAACAACTTCACGAACGATTCAATGCGGATAGATAATTATTTTAAAAAAAGGAAAGTAAATATTTGTCTTTTTTATCGTAATTCCTAAAACCTCGGATTTGATGCACTTTTTTATCACTTCGACTGTCAGCTCGTAGAACCGGAAAAACGAATCTAAAAAAATAAATAAATATTAAGAAAATAAAAAAAAAATGCAACACCTGATGAATTCAACGGCACGGAACGTTTCCCGAAAACTGCGCAGTTTTTGTGTTTACATTTCCGAACGGTGCGAAGCTCGGTGTTTCGAGCAGCGCGAAATTGGCCTGGCTGTCACTTCGACGGCGGATCGTTCGGAAAATCGGTGACATTCCACGAGATCCCTCGGTTCGCTCTATATCTGTAGGTCGAACGAGGACGAGTCGTGTGTGCGTCGCGACGGGAATCACGACTGCGACGCGGACTCTGAGCGCAGCGAGAACGGCGAGCAGGAGAGTCAAGGGGTCAAATTTCTTCGTTACTTTTGTTTTTGTTTTTTTCTTGTTCCTTTCTTCGACGAGGGACCCGCGGTGTCGGCGCTGGACGGGAGTTTGTCGATCGGACAGATATCACGAGCGAGACGGAACGATGGAAAAAAGAGGTTCGTTTAGAATCGGGGGATCGCATCCATCTGGGACGAAGGAGCAACTTCCCTTCTCTGTGCCGCTGTGCTGGCGCTGCTTCTGTCGCGAGCGACTCCTCGACGACCGCGCACCAAACGGGTCGATAGCTGGGGAGAGTGCGTACAACACGTCCCGGTCTCGTAATCCCGAAACTTAAGGCTACGTTC
>JAPYZC010003430.1:0-18928 GCA_030522665.1 Ichneumoninae sp. A BG-2022a | reverse complement strand
ACGATAGAATAGTTTTATTCTCATCCAGGCGGCAAATCGGGTACGTTGAGAAATAATTCGTAGGGACGAGTCCGCAGCTATAAATCGTCTCTGGGCTACCAAAAAAATGGGATTTTTAATAATGCGGCGCTATTTATGCAATCGTGCCGCAGACGTCAGTGAGTGTTCTTCACGCGATAAAAATTCACCTTACCAATGCAACTATACAGTTATAACAATCCAGTGGAAATGGGACACGAACGGCCCCCTGGATCTTCGATCGTCATGATTTGTTTTTTGATTCATGAATTTCATAATGGCTGCGGACAAACGGGATATTGCTGAATAAATAATGGGGAAAATTTGCATTGAGAAACTGAGAGGATTAACGACGTGTAAATGGTTACAATAATAAAATAATTCATTTGTGGAACATACCTTAATATTTCTCACGACAGAATCATTTTATTTTCATCCCGCTATTTCGATCCTCCGACGATCGTGCGAACGACCGAGCTGCTAATAAGAAATAATTCATAAGGATTAATCCGCAGCTATGAATCGACGTTTTGCTACCAATAAACTAAAAATTATATTCGCTACAATTATTTCAAGCTCTCAGTCTCACCGTCATCATGAAAACTGATGATAAGCTCTTTTCATTTCGGATCGAGGGAACTGGTCCGTTTCGGCCATCCCACCCCTATATAGTTTTCCTTATTTTCCTTGACCTTAGAACGGATTATTTCGAGCATCGGAGAAATATTGTAGTTGGGGGCAAAATGGGCAACCTCTCAATCTCACCGTCACTGCGAAAACAACCCATACATTATTTTTATTTCGAATCGAGGGAACAGATCCGTTTCACCTATCTCACCCCTATATGGTTTTTGTTTCGTTGACCTTAGAACCGCCCACATTCTTCGGATGGCTAGGCTATAATACGTGTGCAAATTCCGAGTTCATCGTGCAGGGGAGTTCGCGGTAACCGGGTTTTACTGCCCCGCGCTCGTAAATTACTTATTCATAGTGAGCTGTGGAGCGCGTCGGGGCACCGTCGGAAGTGCAACGGCGCATGCGCGATAGCATGCACACGAGATTCTCGGCGCACGTGCGATCGCAATAACGCGCCCGTGACACGAATAATATCGGTGTTTATCGAGACGCCGTATCATCGACGATCGTACAGGAAACTGTGATGAAAATCTAATATACACACACCGAAGAACGTCCGCATTAGAGCTATACTAAAATGCACCCCTGAAGCAGCACCGGCGTCGCGCGAGCAGCGTTGTACTCGCATTCCTCGTCAAGCATGACCAAACGCGGCCTTGCACATGCGGCGGAACACGAGCTACCGTGCTGGCGAGATAAGACAACCGGTTTCTGCTCTCGATACTCCGATCGCGATCCTGTCGGATCGACCGAGAATCGAGAAGCGAAAGAAAGGAGCCGAGAAAAGTGTCGCTGCGGCGAAGCGGATTCTGACCCGACAACCTTTGAGCCTTCTCGAACTTTACGAATTCACCTTTTTACAGAATACCTTTTTTTTTTAATAAATTAACGATTTGAGAGCTTGCAGTATATTCAATGAGCAAGTGCGGTGGTCACAAAATACGGTTTGTGTTGTTATTATTACTATGATTGATTTACAGAGAGTAAATTAACAAACGTAAAACAAACTTTTGTTTTATTTAAATTTTTTATTGATATTGAAAGATCTATTGCGTTACCCCGTTTCATTTTTTAAAGATTTAATTATTTACCAGCTTGCAATACATTCAATAAGAAAGTACGAATGGTCGCAAACTACGGAATCAGGTTTGTTGTGCTTTATGTTTTTATTGATATCGAAAGTTCCGTTGTGCTGCGTTTGATCTAAAAAATGGACAATCAAGTATAATCATATATAATCATATATAATCAAATATAATCAAATATAATCAAATACAATAAAAATATATAATCATGAATATTTTGTTTTCTAATAATTCTGGTATGTAACCAATTCAGCCTGGATCAGGATTGAAGCGTGCACGAACAAAAAAATAAATACAGTTTTTAATTGAACGCGCATTTATTTTCAGTTCAATCGTATACTATAAATGTCGGTACAAAAAGGCTTATCATTATTTTTAGAGTGTTCGAGTTTGGTGTTCCGAGTTGTGCATCGCAAAACAGTCAGTAAAAAGTACAAGAGGGTCGAATTTTCGCAGCTCAAAGAACAAACGTGAACGTCGAAATTACGAGGAATCGCACGTAGAATTTTTCTCCATTCGATCGTCGATTCCTGACGCCGATGAGGTAGATTTTTGTCAGTAACATAGTTTTTAATTGAGCGCACATTTATTTTCAGTTCAATCGCAAACTATAAATTTCAGTATAAAAAGGCTTATCATATTTGGGAGTGACGGACAATTTTTGGATATTTTGTAAAGTGTGGTGCGTTACAGCTAATTACAGGTGTGTAAAAAATTGCGGTGAGTGGTTGGAGTGTTCGGGATTGGTGTTCCGAGTTGTGCATTCAAAAACAAGGAGCAAAGGATGGAAGAGGGCGAAGTTTCGCAGCTCAAAGGACATACATCGATCGTCGAAGTTGCGAGCACTCGCTCGTACAATTTATCGCCATTCGATCGCCGATTCCCTGACGCGGATGAGGTAGATTTTCGTGAATAATCTTAAAGTTACGAAAAAAAATAATAGATAACAGAAAATAAAAATGGGAGACAGAGGTAACGATGAAGTTCAGCGTGAAGAGACTTCCTGGTCCTTCGATAGAGGTAGATCGGGCGCAGTCGTCGATTAAACAAAAGTACCAGGATTTTTTTTTTTTTTGAGAATGTGTTTGCGGGTCGCGAGCGCGCCGATATCGAGTGTCTTTATCGATGACGTCGATGAGGACACCCGATCGATCGGTTAAGACACGATCGCGCCGCTCGATCAATTTCACTCTCGATGAGATGTGTCTTTATCCGGTACAGTTATTATTTATCATTAATTCGCTGCTCAGTAATGGTTGTTCCAGGCGCCGTTCCAGCCGCCGTTCCACGACGGATTCCAAGCTCCCGAGTCCCCGCCGTCCGCCGGTCCGGCAGGTGCTCGCTGGGCCTCCGCGTTGAACAACGAGAAATGAACGGACTTGGCTTGCTGCACCTCGGGAGTGTCCACCACGCGACCGTCGGGGCCCAGCGGTGCGGGCGGTCCGCTGGAGAATCATAAATCATAATGTACAGAGAGGTTGAATTGAATAATAAATAAATCACTGTGTGAAATTTTTAAAAAAATGAAAAACGATTTGTCGTTCCTACGACAGATCTTTAAAAATTTGTCCAAATGACGAATAGATATCATAAATCACAGTTCATAGAGAGATCGAATTTAATTATAAATTTATCCATGTTTGAAATTTTTTTTATTAAAATAACGATAAATCGATCGAATTAAGAGAACTGGGAAATAAACTTGTCCCAAAATGTTCGTAATTGTCAAACACGATTCGCATTCATCCCATTTGTGGCAATTTGTCTTTGCGATTAATTGTGCAATATTTCAAGACCTGTTTCATCGGCAGAGCTAATATTTTTCCGGAATTTTAGTCATCCGATAGAATTTAAAAAATGTATCCAAATAACGCATAAAGCATCGTACGAAGTATGACAAAATTAAGTTAAATGACGAATACAGACTATAAATTATAATTTACAGAGAGGTTGAATTGAATAATAAATAAATCACCATTTGCAGAAAAATTAGGAAAAGAAACCCGCAAATTAATAAAAATAACTGAACTGAAAAATTAATTTCTCTCAAGATGTTCGTGATTGTTGAATGCGATACGCATTTGTGTCAATGCGTTTTTGCGGTTAAATGTGCAATATTCCGAGACTTGTTTTACCAGCGGAGCTAACATTTTTCGGATTTTTGATCGCCAACAGATGTTAAAAAATGTGTCCAAATGACGAATAAAATTAACGAACTGCGAATGGGATTATTATTATTAATATTTACAGAAAGAAATTTATTAACTTATCTAATCTGCTTCAAAAATATTTTAACTATATATATTATATAAATAAAAAATTATAAAATATATCTGATTATTAAAAAAAATCTGAGATGAGACTTTCGACACGTACCTGTAATGGGCACCGTAGGCCGGCGCGGCGTAAGCGCCGTCCCCGGGATTGTAAGCTCCAGCTGGACCAGGAACTTTCGGGGCGCGTGCGTTCGCGTCAGCGAGAGCTGAGAGATGAGCGGCCTTCAGTTGCGCGACTTCCGGCGTGTCGACGACGCGTCCATCCGGTCCCAACGGGGCTGCGCCGCCGTATGCGGCGTGTCCGGCGTAGCCGGCACCTCCGCCGTACCATTGCGGCTCCGCCAGAGCCGTCGAGACGATCGCTGCCAATAAAATCTGACCAAAGAAACAAATTTTAAAAAATAATGTTAACAAATAAATTCCCGATCTCGTCACGTCACGTCTCCGAACCGAACGCTCGGTCAATCATATTTTCACTTTCGTCACAGACGCCCATTTGAACTCTCGGTTTCACTCTCGCCCGTGCACCTTTCACCCGACGCCTCCGCTATCGGGAGCCGATCGAAAAATTCCGGAGACTATTATTAGTTACGAGATCCAGCAGACAAAAATAGTCCATTTTTTCATGCCCAGACAAAGTACAATCCGTAGCATTTATATATACATTTTTTTTTCTTTTTTCTCTTCTATGTCAGAACCGACAGGTTACGTTTCTAATCATCTTGCTGCAATTTTTCCATGCCGGACAAAATATGATCGGTAGACTTTTTAAATATAAAATATATATATTTTTCTTTCTTCTGTCCAACTCGACAGGGATTCGAGTTTCTAATCATTTTTCTGCAATTTTTCCATGCGGAACGAAATATGATCGGTAGACATTTTTTGACATACATATATTATACATTTTTTTCTTCTACGTTCGTTTCGACAGGGACTCATATTTCTAGTCATCTTCCTGCAATTTTTCCATGCCACCCAAAACGTGACAGGTTGACATTTACATATAAACGTATATATATTTTTTTGATTCTTCCATGTCCGAACCGACAGGTACTCACGTTTCTGATCATCGTGCTGATGAATCTGTGACGGCAGCTGTCCGGGATTTATCGTAGGCTCTATTGATGCTGATCTTCCGGTGCAACGAGTCTGCATGGCTCGGTGGTGCGCGAATCGTCCAATTTATAGAGATTCGCTTGCACAGGACAATCGGGAGAGACGTTGACGCCCCACCGCTGATGCAAGCTGCACCACCGGCAGGACTCGGCGACACACCCAAGAAAATGCTCCGTTTCCTATGTATATACCCATACCGATCCTCCGCAGCCCTACCCCGTAACATTTAACGCGCCTTTACGTACCTGCTCACACATCGACCTTCCCGTGTGTACCGCGTTGCTGACAGTGCACACATGCCTGGTCCACGTTGCACTTCGATCCCTGGGCGCGTGCCCGAGCGGCCCAGCATCCGTGCACCGGCGTGTGCACACGCGAGGACGACGGACCTCTATCCGACATGGGTGCAACGCGACGCCCAGGGCGTTGATTAACATTGACATTTACTCACGAAGAAAACGCTGCTCGATCGATCCGAGATTGTCGAGCAATCGATCGCCACTCTTTCCATCGTGTATTAAATCGAAAAAAAAATATCATGCCATTCCGACATTAAAAAAAAGCATACGTGGCTTTTTCGAAAAATATCTATCGAAATATACATTCGACGAAAAATTTTAGGCAGCATAGATCAATTTTGGAATATTCTTCCGCAATTGTTCATCAATTTTTATGATTAACATATAATATAATATAATATATATTTTGGAAAACTGTGGATTTGTTTGTTTGTTTGTCCCCCCCCCCCAATAGCACTTGTTGAAGTTGGCTGCTAATAGGGGGTGGGGCAATTAATATAGAATTAATTGGTAATTAACGGCGGTCAATGGGGGTGGTCAATAATTGGGTCATGGGGGTGGGACAAACAATCAAACAAATCCACAGTTTTCCAAAATATATATTAGATATAATATAATATAATAGAATATAACTCGCGGTTTTGTGGGATTTCGTAAATTAACTTTGCTTTTATCTCCATTCCAATAAGAACTCTCTAATTTCACCAAACGGCGGGCTCAGCTGGGGGGGGGGGGGCAAACATCTAAACAAACAAATCCACAGTTTTCCAAAACATAATATAATATAATAAATATTTTTTTATTATCAAATATTTTTTTCTTCATATAAACACGTAACAGTTTTGTTTGCGATGTGAATAAAATTTAATTGGATCGGTCGTTATCGAGTCCGACAGTCTTTCTCCGGTGCAGCCGGTGGTTCCGTGCAGCGTGCGCAGTATCAAGACCGGAACTGTTAGACGTGCCTGGAATAATTGCGTTCGATCACGCGTGCCGAGCCGTTAGACCGTCGGCCGTTCACGGCCGCGCGACCTTGAGGTTTATTGCAAGAAAACGGGAAGAACAGCGGGTTCGCGAGCGCGCGATCGCCGATCGCGATCCGCAGACGAGGCGCAACACGCGTTCACTCTCGATCGTCAGCCGCATTCCCGAGCAGCGAGACTACTCGACCTGCCGGTTACACCCATTATTAATACGCACGTTCGTGCAATATGGAACTTGATTGGAGTGCTTGCATGTCTGCATCTGATACATTATAAGCTTCGTGCATATAAACAAATCTGAGCGAATCTTAATTGTAATCTGAGATTTTTAGGAAACGGTCAGAGGAAAATGGTCGTACTGAGAAAAAAAGACATAGTAAAAGCATCAATACCGACTTTTTACCATAAAAAATGGTTCCCATGGGGAAAGTCTATATTTTATAGTTACGACTATGAGAAAAAATCATCGTTACAACAAAAATTATGATTTGACCAATTGAATATGCACTATCAAAAACTATGTATGTGGACGTTCCCCCTGGGAACACTATTCGATGTAGTGGGAAATACTATCCTTTTTCTCAGTGCGGGCACTTCAAACTAAGAACCGTAAAACTAACACCGTAAAAAAATTGGTATGAAATTTATTGTACCGGACTGGAAAATTGTATGCAAAAACTGGTATATTAAATTTCATGTACAAATCATAACAACATTAAAATCGTAACAAATCATATACTTCGTTACATAAAAGCAAAATCCATCAAAGTTCACCTGCCGCTCCGGACACTCGGCCGGATGAACCGTCGTTCAGCTTGCAACTTGTGCACTATCGTGTGCGTTGAGTGCACGTAACTGCATTAGGTGCATTTTATTCTCCCTGCAAAAGTGGATCGACAAATCTTAGCGAATCTTAATATTAATCTGGGATTTTTTAGAAATAGTATACTTAATTTAGAGGGCCGAACCATCTTATCGGACCGAACCATCCCATAGGAAAGATACCTCGCTCTCAGACTGCTTGAATAAAAGTGGTCCCCTTTGTCGTCGAGCCTGCTTGAGGAGACGCGAAAGAAACTCGGTCGGTACAAACCCCGACCCCTTTTTTTACCCTCTAAAGAGTCTTCAACATTTCGGGCTAAAGCCGCAAATTATTAACGCCCGACAGTTGACAAGAGGCTAATAAATCAAAAAGTAACAATCTCATTTCCCACTCGCAATCTACCTATTAAAAAACATGCTATTGTAACGAATCACATATTGCGTTACGCAAAAGCAAATTCCATCAAAGTTCACCTGCCGCTCCGGACACTCGGCCGGATTAATTGTTCGGCTTGGAGCCCGTGCGCTGTCGTGTGCCTCGGGTTCACCTAACTGCATCGGATGCATTTATCTCTCGCTGCAGAAACGAGATGGAAATGGATCGAGGAGGCGGGGCCGAGGGGGGGGGGGGACGTCTCGTTGACAGATCCGTGAGAGTAACGAGCGAGAAATTCTCGCAATTCATTGCCTCCCCAAGAGTCCCCGATGGCGCAACTTAATATATAACTCATTGCCGTGTGTTGGCGCTGCGGTAACCTGCGTCCTGGTTCGCCGACCAGGTCGCACGTTGCACTCTGCTCTCGCATGCGAGTACACACGTTCTGCACACGACTCGCAAGCTTCGTCGTCGGCGTTGTCCTCGCGGCCGACGTCTCGTCGCCGTACCGCGCTCTCTTATCCCACATCCCCGGATCGCACTGCACGGAGAAAAATTGTTCTGTTTCTCTAACAAAATGTAGATCGTTAATAATTTACTGTTGTGGAAGCAAAAATATTTGGTGGCTACAGCAAAATATTTATTGCCGGAGCAAAATATTTGCTGCCGCAACAAAATATTTTGTTGTCACTATGTTAACCAACCTAATTCAGTTATGGTAACAAAATTCTTGTTGTCCCAACAATTTTTTTTTCTCCGTGTGACCAACTCGGGAGTTCAATGCGAGAGACTCGACGATTGCATCGTGTTAACTGAATTTTTTTTATCCCAACGGTGTTCTCGGTAACACGAGTCTGGACGCATTGGACCTATTTCGATATCTATCGGTAGGGTAGAGCGGGGCAACATGGGGCAATGGCGCAAAACGGGGTTTTCCAATAATTTTTGGATGCCCGAATTCGCCCTATTGGATACATCAGGCTTTTTTGCCCAGTTTTGCCACCTTGTTCGATCCAAAAATGATTGGAAAATTTAGTTTTGCCCAAAAACCCCGTTTTGCCCCGTTATCCCATTTTGCCCCGCTCTCCCCTACATGCAACGAGTCATAGCAGATGCAAGTCGAACCAATATAGATCGGATACTCGTCGCTGCGATTAATCAAAATGTTCCTTGAACCGTCAACGACCGTGTAATTGACAGTTCCGCTATAAGCACGATGTCGGTATTCATGAATACTTTAAGGCTACTGTGATAATGAAATGGACTCGATAGCGTATGATTACTAAACAGATGTTTCTTTCTCGGTCTGTCACGAAATTGATATTAAATCGAATGAAGCTAGCAAGTTTTTATTTCCAGTTCTTGGTACTATTTTTTATTTCTATAGGCTATATTGTTATACGGCAAGATGTCAATCCCTTTTAAAACGTAATTTCCGGTTCGAAAGTCTCAAACACATGCGCGTTGCTATTTTGGAGTAAAGTTTGTATTTTTCATGAACATTTTTGTAAATTTCAAGCAAAAGATTTCCAATTTAATATCATTAATTAAACATTAATGTTTAATTGATATGAGTTGTGTTAGCAAATTTCAAGTTCCAGTACATTCAATTTAAAATTAATTTTTACATTGTAGTAAATGGTCTGTGTTATCAGATAAATGAATGTGTTGCTGCAGCGATGCTGATTAAATATTGCTCTGTTCGCTTATAGTCTATTAATGCTATGCGATCGAACGTTTGTTGTTCAATCTCGTATGATAAGCCGTCGACCGATTAACGTAAGCATACGCGGATCTGCAATAACAGCGAGCGCTGAGCCAATTCCGAGGACAATTTTACGCACAGCTAGCCAATTTCACAGATTACGCAGATTACTCGACGATCTCGTTCCCGCAAGGCTGGCATAACGCGTGTCGCAAGGTAAATTCTGTAAGTGCAGAACCGCTGCGGAAAACAGTGAAATTCAGATATTGCGATATCGTACGTGCGAGTATCGCGCAGAATCGCAGGAACACGGTAAAACAACGTTATACAATGGTTTGCAGCCCTCTGTGTACCGCCGCGTGCTCGAACGCTACGATTGAACAGCGCCGAGAAACCGTAGTGTCGAACGCCACTCTGCCATACAGACTGATGGTTCTTCCTCGCTCTGTCAAAGTGATCGATCACTTTCCAGCCGCAAAAGAATGTCCAAACTCAAGGTCGACCCGTCGTCGATTTGCCCGAGGCGAAACATATGCACTGTAAATAAAAAATCGTATTAAATTTAGTGTACTGGTACTGGAAGTTTTTTTTTTTTTTTTTAATAAATTGGTATATTAAATTTCATGCAGAATTGTGATGAAAAAATAACGTACAGTATATTAAAAATTGTAGAAATAGTTTACTTCAGCTTTACAATAAAAATACTTTAAATCCAATAATTTACTTTAATTTCACTGGAAAATTCCATTAATTGTTCATCACAATTTTTATGCAATAAATTTAATGTACGAATTTTTGCATAAAAACTTCCATTCCGGTGCACTCATTTTATCAATTGTTTTAACAGTGGACATATATATTTTCTTGGAATTCGCAATAGACGTTGATAAAAAAAACCGCACAATATTTTTTTTTATCAAATGGGACATGCGAAAACAACAAAAAATCTATATAAAATTGAGCGCAAATTCTTTGCGACAGGTTTGCAACAATTTTTGTTTCCTTTCGGTTAAAATCACAGTATACTTTATAAATATACTTATTGTCCACAAGCTCCCATGTAATTGTTTTCGAATGCACGCGCAATGCACTCGAAGCTACACACTGAATAGGGAAATGCGTGACATTGCCGGCAGGCGTCTGACAATTTAAACCACAAATTAGGCTTTCACATAGCCGGTGAAATTCCACCCGATGACCGAAGATTCACTCGACGATAAGAGGATGGGTCGTAGGGGGGGTCAGAAAAATTAGGAAATTTTTCATTATCACCCCGGTATATAAACCGTGACCGATGCTCCAAACGACACACATCCTCAGAGACCTAGCAGAACAATCATGAAGTTCACGGTGAGTTCTCAACTATTCCAACAGACCAATTTCGTCTTATATTGATTGACGGCCTCCTTCTCTTAAATCAACGGATTCTCGATCGGACACCATTCTTTTCACCATCTTGTCGTTTTGTTAATTAACATTTATCAATAGTAAATTTCTTCTATTGTTGAAACAGATCTTAGCGATTTGCGTTGCGGTGACCGCAGCAAAGCCCCACATTTACCTCTACAATGGACCGTCGGCGGCGCCGATCGGTAGAGACGGAAGAGTAATCGACACGCCGGAAGTTACTCTCGCCAAGACTGCGCATGTTGCAGCACTTGCTTCAGCCTCAGCCAAGGCATCGTCCGCTTCCTCGGCAATCCCAGCCACTACTTACGGAGTATTCGAGCCTGCCATCGGCTACCAAGGTCCACCCGCACCCTTGGCCGAGGATGGCCGCGTAATCGATACCGTTGAAGTCGCTCAGCTGAAGGCTGAGCGTCTCTCAGCTCTCGAGAAGGCGAACGCCGAGGCTGCCGCTGCAGAGGCATCTGCAGCTGCGCACGCCAAGGGCCACGCCGTTTACGGTGTGCCGACAACGGTGGTTGAACTTCAAGAAGTTCCGACCTTCATCATGGCCGAACCGATCGTGGCGCCAGTTCAAGGATACAAAGGCCCCCTGGCTATGATCGGCCCGGATGGCCGCGTCATCGACACCGAAGAGGTCGCCAAATTGAAGGCTGAACATCTCGCTACTTTGGCTGAGGCTCAGGCTCAGGCTCAGGCAGCCGCTCTCGCAGCTGCATCCAGCTCGTCCGCTTCGTCTGAAGACTACACGGACGAACCAGTCGCTGTCCAATATACCGAAACTGTTGCGGTCCCCAAGCCTCTGTACAGCGGTCCTCCGGCTCCCCTTGGCGAAGATGGACGTGTCATCGATACCGAAGAAGTCGCCAAGCTGAAGGCGGAGCAGCTCGCAGCTTTGGAGAAGGCTAACGCTGCCGCCATCGCTTTTGCAGCTGCATCGGGAGCTTCCATGTCTACCTTGTCTTCTGAAGGATACACTTACCTTGCACCCGTTGTTCATGAGACTCATACGATTCCCATCGAAGCGCCAGTCGTTAAGCCCCAGCAGGGTTACAACGGACCCTTGGCTCCCCTCGGCGAAGATGGACGCGTTATCGACACCGAAGAAGTCGCCAAGCTGAAGGCGGATCATCTTGCAGCTTTGGAGAAGGCTAACGCCGCGGCCATCGCTCTTGCAGCTGTATAGTTCAACCCACCGAGACTATTGTCATCGAAACTCCGGCCGTCAAGCCCCAGCAGGGTTACAACGGACCCTTGGCTCCCCTCGGCGAAGACGGACGCGTTATCGACACTGAAGAAGTTGCCAAGCTGAAGGCCGAACATCTCGCAGCTTTGGAGAAGGCAAACGCCGCTGCCGCCGCTTTCGCAGCTGCATCAGGCTCCTCCATGTCTACCATTTCTTCCGAAGGATACACATACGTCGCACCTGTAGTTCAATACACCGAGAGTCTTTCCATCGAAACTCCGTCCGCCAAGCCCCAGCAGGGTTACAACGGACCCTTGGCTCCCCTCGGCGAAGACGGACGTGTCATTGATACCGAAGAAGTCGCTAAGCTGAAGGCAGAACATCTCGCAGCTTTGGAAAAGGCTAACGCCACGGCCATCGCTCTTGCAGCTGCATCAAAATCTTCTACGTCTACATTGTCTTCTGAAGGATACACGTATGTCGCACCTATAGTTCAACCCACTGAGACGCTTGTCATCGAAACTCCGGCCGTCAAGCCCCAGCAGGTCTACAACGGACCTCCCGCTCCTCTCGGCGAAGACGGACGCGTTATCGACACCGAAGAAGTCGCCAAGCTGAAGGCCGAACATCTCGCAGCTTTGGACAAGGCAAATGCTGCTGCTGTCGCTTTCGCAGCCGCATCAGGCTCCTCCATGTCTACCATTTCTTCTGAAGGATACACTTACGTCGCACCTGTAGTTCAATACACCGAGAGTCTTGCCTTCGAAACTCCGGCCGTCAAGCCCCAGCAGGTGTACAACGGACCTCCCGCTCCTCTCGGCGAAGACGGACGTGTCATTGATACCGAAGAAGTCGCTAAGCTGAAGGCAGAACATCTCGCAGCTTTGGACCAGGCGAACGCCGCTGCCGCCGCTTTCGCAGCCGCCTCGAAGGATACACTTATGTCGCACCCGTCGTTCGCGAAATTCATACGATCCCCATCGAAATCATCAAGCCCCAGCAGGGTTACAACGGACCTCCCGCTCCTCTCGGCGAAGACGGACGCGTTATCGATACCGAAGAAGTCGCCAAGCTGAAAGCTGACCATCTTGCAGCTTTGGAGAAGGCTAACGCAGCGGCCATCGCCCTTGCAGCCCGAAGGATACACTTATGTCGCACCCGTCGTTCGCGAAATTCATACGATCCCCATCGAAATCATCAAGCCCCAGCAGGGTTACAACGGACCTCCCGCTCCCCTGGGCGAAGACGGACGCGTTATCGACACCGAAGAAGTCGCCAAGCTGAAAGCCGAACATCTCGCAGCTTTGGACCAGGCAAACGCTGCTGCCGCCGCTTTCGCAGCTGCATCAGGCGCTTCCATGTCTACAATTTCTTCCGAAGGATACACTTACGCCGCACCCGTCGTTCACGAGACTCATACGATTCCCATCGAAGCGCCAGTCACTGAGCCCCAGCAGGGTTACAACGGACCGCTCGCTCCCCTCGGCGAAGACGGCCGCGTCGTCGACACCGAAGAAGTCGCCAAGCTGAAGGCCGAACATCTCGCAGCTTTGGAGAAGGCAAACGCCGCTGCCATCGCTCTCGCGGCTGCATCGGGCTCCTCCATGTCCACCTTTTCCTCCGAAGGTTACACATACGTCGCACCCGTGGTTCAACGCACCGAGGCTGTCGCCGTCGCGGCTCCGGTCGCCAAGCCCCATCAGTTTTACAACGGACCCCCGGCTCCCATCGGCGAGGACGGACGAGTCATCGACACCCAAGAGGTCGCCAAACTGAAGACCCAACATCTCGCCACCCTGACTCAAGCCCACGCCGCGGCTTTCGCAGCCGCCTCGAGCTCGTCCTCCTCCTCAACCACGTATGCCGCACCCGCGGTCATCCGATCTTTCGCAAACGCCGAAGCTCACGCCGCAGTCAAGCCCCAACAGACGTACGGCGGACCTCTGGCGCCGCTTTCCGACGACGGCCAGGTAGTCGACACCAGCGATTTTGCCCAATTGAGGGCCGAACACCTCGCGACACTGGCCCAGGCCAACGCCAAAGCTGAAGCTTCCGCCGCAACCGCGTCGTCATCCTCGTCCGCTGAAGTCGTGTACGGCGCACCGGTCGTTCGACAGATCCAGACGTTCGTCGCTGCCGCACCGGTCGCAAAGCCCAATGCCTACCACGGACCTCCTGCTCCACTTTCCGAGGACGGTCGCGTCGTCGACACCGACGAAGTGGCTCGTCTCAAAGCCGAACGTTTGGCCACTCTCGCCGAAGCCCGATTGAGGGCCGAACATCTCGCGACACTGGCCCAGGCCAACGCCAAGGCTGAAGCTTCCGCCGCAACCGCGTCGTCATCCTCGTCCGCCGAAGTCGTATACAGCGCACCGGTCGTTCGACAGATCCAGACAGTTGTCGCTGCCGCACCGATCGCAAAGCTCAACGCATACCAAGGACCTCCTGCTCCACTTTCCGAGGACGGTCGCGTCGTCGACACCGACGAAGTGGCTCGTCTGAAAGCCGAACGTTTGGCCATTCTCGCCGAAGCTACCGCCAAGGCCATCGCCGAGGCTGCTGAGGAAGCCGCCAAGAAACCGGAAGCCGTTGTCTATTCGCCACCTCTTCCTGCGGTCCAAACCGCCCCGAGCTTCGCTGCGAAGGCAACCGAAGTAAAACCTGCACCCACCCCCGTACATTCGCACGCCCTCGTTCGACGCGTCGTTATTCGTCGTCCGTGGACCGGACCGCTCGCCCCCCTCGGCGAAAACGGCCGGGTCGTCGACACGGAGGAAGTCGCCAAATTGAAGGCCGAGCGTCTGACAACCCTCAAGAACGCCTTCTCCCACGCAATCGAGCTTGCCAATGCGAAGAAAACTGATGAGTCTAGCGCCGAAGTCATCGAATCGGCGGATCAGGAGTCGAAGGAAACCTTCCAAGGATATCACTACTGAACGCATTTAATTGGACCGTAGCCAAAGAAACCGTTCGTTATTGAGGTAATGTGTAATTGACGAATGACTGATTAAGATTGTTAATTGTAATAGTGACACGATGATTTGCGAGAAGATATTGAATAATAAAACAATTTTCATTACAATTCTGTCGACAATTAATTCCTGTTAAAAAAACCTTAAATGGTTCACGAAATATGCAATATAAAAAAGGCGATTCAATTTTTATTTGCAATTTTTTCGAACGAATTTATTTTCGTAAGATTTATTTTCCAAGGATACCACTACTGAACGGATTTAATTCGACGGTAGCCAAAGAACGGTTCGTTACTGAGATAATGTGTAATTGACGAATGACAGATTAAGATTGTTTATTACAATAGTGACACGATGATTTGCGTGAAGATATTGAATAATAAAACAATTTTCATTATAACTTTGTCGACAATTAATTCCTGTTAAAAAAAACCTTAATCGGTTCACGAAATATGCAATATGAAAAAGGCAACTCAATTTTTATTCGAAATGTTTTCGAACGAATTTATTTTCGTAAGAAATTTTTGCATCGATACATTCAAAATTGTACGCATTATAAATATGTATAATTGACGAATGACTGATTAAGATTGTTAATTGTATCAGTGACACGATGATTTACGTGAAGATATTGAATAATAAAACAATTTTTATTACAACTCTGTCGACAATTAATTCCTGTTAAAAAAAACCTTAATCGGTTCATGAAATATGCAATATGAAAAAGGCGACTCAATTGTTATTTGCTATTTTTTCGAACGAATTTATATTCGTAAGAAATTTGTGCGTCGATACATGCTATAAATGCCGAAATCTCGAGAATATAGCATATGGGAGTGATTTAGGATTTTCGAATTCCACTCCCGTGTGCTACATGCGGTTTCTGTTTTTCGGAATTCACTCCCATATGCTACGAATGCCGAAATCTCGAGAATATAGCATATGGGAGTGATTTAGGATTTTCGAATTCCACTCCCGTGTGCTACATGCGGTTTCTGTTTTTCGGAATTAGTTAAGGAAACTAATTCCGAAATCCGGAATTATCCGGAATGCCTCCCTTCGCTGTGTCTCTCTCTCTCTCTGTCTCTGTCGTCCGTGGCTTACTGAATCACCAGATCGTAGTGCTCCGTTAACATTTTTTTATCATCTTATTAATGTGTGATTCTTTCTTTAATATAGTGTTTTTTTATTGAACTACGATAAACACCAATGTACCGACTCACGCGCTACTCAACCTCATGATATGCCAAAATGAACTGTCAAACGGCACAACATGACCGATTTACTCGTCGAACGACTCCAGTTTCAGACTCTTACAGCAGCCAATCAGGGAGCATTTCTTAACCGCAACAATATATATATCGAAAATGTGAGTGATTTTAGCCATGGATCTTTGATTTTGATGAGGGATAAATATGGCTCGCAAACATGCAAGAGAAAACAAACGAGAAAATATCGACTGATTAAAAAATTTTCATTACAATCAGCAATGACAATGGCAGCGAATTACCATTAACAACCATTAGCTCCAAAAAAAAGTCTTAAATGGTTCACGAAATATGCAATATAAAAAACGCGAGCAGATTCAACATTTCTATAAATCAACGAATACAAAATTATACGCTTAATAAATGTATGTCTCGTAAAGAATGGAAGAGTTCATGCATATCAGCACAGGTGGGGAATGCAGCTGCGCGAAGAATGTTGATTGCTGCAACGCCTGCTTCTTTGCCGAAATACTAATCCACCGCAGGACTCCAATTTACTGTGGTTTGGACTGCCCCTTGCCCCGACGCTGGTCAGAGAAATTGACCACAATCGAACCAAAAAAAAAAAATTGTAAAGAATCCTACCGGTCACGCCTGTAATTCCCTGAATGTATTAGGCAAAAACATTGTAACAGGTATATCGAGTTTGTAATCGATCGCGCGAGAATTGCACCAATTGCCCGATGTTAATAGCGTAAAGTCGCTTGTACAACACGAAGTGTATCGTCGACTATGCTAACGCGGTGGAGATCTCTTTATTTTGAAAGCAAGCAACCGGCTCGCGTCGCGCTATTATTTGCCAACATAGCTTCACGTACGCGCGTGCACTATACCGTGATGAAACAAGACGACAGAGATGGGGGCAGGGGGGAGGGGATAGTGAGCGTTGAAGAAACGTACACATTTCCCGCGAAGGACTCAGGAATTCACCTAAATATAGCTTCCGACACTCGCCTCGCAAGGAGAATTAACTTTGGCCTATCGATTCTCTACGACTTGAAGAACGGGACGAAAGTGAGGAAAATGGCCCGCCAGGATTAACGGGTCAATCAATGCAGAATATACGTCACTTCCGGTTCGGATGTCTCATTCGTCGACCGAAAGTGACGTCATACCAGAAACGTCCCACGTCCGGTTAGAAATTCTTATTTTCTTACCTATAGTGGCGTCATACTAGAAATCCGACACTTCCGCTTTGAAAATCTCATTTTTCGGCCGGAAGTGACGCCATACCGAGGATAAGACACTTCAGGTTTGGAAGTCTCATTTTTCGACCGAAAGTGACCTAATTCCGGTATAACGTCGCTACCAATTGAATACGATTTTCCAACCGGAAGTGACGTATTTCCGGTAAACTCCAGTTCCTATATTACATAGTCCATAGTAAGGGCGCAAAGCGCCCGCGGTACAACAACCTGCTAGAACATATATATATATATATATATATACATCCAAACTACAATCGTTGCGAAGTACACCCAGAAAAACAATGTATTTGACGGCCACCGTTTATTAAGATTGAGTAAAATTTTTATTTGATTTAAATAAATATTTATTTCATTTATGTAACTATTCACTTAATTTACATAAATATTTATTTAAAGCAAATAAATATTTTACTTAATCTTAATAAACGGTGGCCGTCAAATAAATTTGTTTTCTGGGTGTATCGTTTCGTATGTAGAATTGGCAAATCGGTGCGAGTGGATACATTTTCATTCCCGTGTGCTCGCATCAATCGATAAATAGAGCCAGCTAATGTACCGATTCCGATACACTATATATATATAATACCGATTGTTGCTAGATCCTGATAGGAAATCCCATGAATCTTAATTAGGAAGGAACTTTCGACCGCGACGCGTGGGCGACCGTGTATCGGTTGACTTCGAACAACCGATACACGGTTGTTCGAAGGCTCAAACGGGGGCTGGTGTCGTTCGCGGGCACCCCGGCTTCGACATTAAAGAATTTTTCATAAGCCATGTCGCGTGTCTCGGGTCTCGATAATACGTTATGAGGCTATAAACGACATTGTGCCAAAGTGTTGGGTGTATGGACGCATGCGGAGTCGATATCAAGATACAATAGACATTCTCGTCCGCGACACATCCGCCTCCGTCCTCGCGCGGGCCCACAGCGAGGACACACCTTCTCCCTGCGGATAACTGCGCGTATGCGTTTCGTAGGTATATCAGCTGGGGCATTCGTGAATGAACCTGGACCGACCCGCGCTAAATGGGCTTCACATTAAGGAGGGAGTCTCGCTGCGCGCTGACGTCGCATAAGTTCGACAACAATAAGAGAAAATTGCAAGTACTCGATGGTGTGAAAATCTGAAAAAAATCATGTATACTAAAGATACTGAGAAGATTAATTTTGCATAATAATCATTGCAAAATGTTATTAACAAATTCATAAAAAAATTAATTGCTTAACGAATTACCCGGCAGTAAAACTTGTTTTTATGAAAATGATTCCTTTATTTTTCTAAATACGTATGAATTTTTTCACATTTTTAAGTAATCGTTGATTTTTGTTCTACAGAACAAAATAAAAAATCAACGATTACTTAAAAATCTGAAAAAATTCATACGTATTCAGAAAAATAAGCGAATCATTTTCATAAAAAAAAAAGTTTTGTGGCCGGGTAATTTGTTAACCAATTAATTTTTTAATGAATTTGTTAATAACATTTTGCAATTATTATTATGCAAAATTAATCTTCTCAGTATCTTTAGTATACATGATTTTTTTCAGATTTTTACACCATCAA
>JAPYZC010003429.1:0-12065 GCA_030522665.1 Ichneumoninae sp. A BG-2022a | reverse complement strand
CTTCATTATTGTTTCGCGTGAATATTATTGTTTTCATTGATTTAATTGATGAATCGCAAAGGAATTCTTTTAGTCAATATTAACTAAAAGTTCGCACATCAGAATTCTAGAAATCTGCGATCGTCCGAAACATTGGGACACGCAGTGTCCGAATATAGGGACGTGCCGAAAAACCGCGTCCTAAGATCGGTACATTTGGGCTCGCTTAATACTTTCTTCCGTAATTAAAGAAATGTTTATCCTTTTATAATTAACCGGTGACTTTTGGAAACTAGAAACTATCAGCTTGATATTGGTTTGTAATTGGATAAATTAATAACTGCTGAAATCTTAGGCTGCTCTTAACCGTCCGATCATTGGTACACTGCCCGTCATTGATGCCTGGCTTTCCTGGATATCTTCCTCGTTGTCTTAACGGAATCGAAGACACCAAGCAAGCTATCCAGCAAGACATCGGTCTTGCTAGATGTCTTCCCTGATATCTTCCACCCCGTTAAGATGTCAAGGAAGATATTGAGGAAGATAGAAAAACCAGAAAAACCACCCGAGTAGAAAGTTTCGATCGTTACATCGGGCCCTGATAAGGCCTTATCAGGCCCGTATCGGGCCTTCTCAGGACATGATCAGGGCCCGATGTAACGCCTGAAAATCTCTACTCGGGCAGGCATCAATGACGGGCAATGTACCTTTGCCTTAATGCCTCGAAAACAATTAAACTGACGTCAAAATATGGAATACGCCAGAGGGACAAAAGTTGTGTGTGCGAGTAAAACTGGGCCGGCGTTCCGGCTCTTCGAGGGTACCGGAGCCGACATCGCACCTCGACCTCCATGCTCCGAATTAACTTCCGACTCTCGTCCCCGCGCGATACAGCGTATAAGCCCGGCCGGAGCGGCGAAGGAGTAGCGCAAACTGGCCGACCAACCGGCCGGCTTAAATCCACCAGATTGGATTCACCGTTTCGGGCTTCTGGCAAAGCTCCAGCGTACGGTTGGGTTTTATACCTAACGGCAACAAGATGTTTAGTTGCCGAGGAATGCACGAGAGATTCGGCACACCGTGATACGGCCGTGACGATCGATCACAACCGAACCCGAAACGATCGACCATTCTGTCGAGGCCGCGATAAAACTACACGCATCATTCCTCACGTAGCTCTCCCTCATTTATCTCTCGACGGGTCGCTGTTATCATCCTGGATAACCGAGTTTGTATTTTTTCTCTCCTGCCATTTAAAATTCATCGTGTTTTCTCACGACAACACGCTAATCTTATCGACCGGTGCGTGCGCAGATTAAATTAATTGTTTGTCGTCGGTGTGAAGTTGTTGCAGCGATTGTTTTGCGGAAAGATTAGACGACGAGTCACCGTGCGCATGCGGCTCGAGTCTCGGAAGTGACTGACGCTTCTCTCACGAGTGGGCGAGGAATGACTGGTCATAAATTACCGAGTTAGGCGTCTCGTCACTCTAAAAACAAGCGTGTTGTGTCAACGCGCTTTAGGCGCGTACATCGTGTAGTCGCTTTTTACATGCTTCGTGGGGCGTTGATTCTCGACACATGTCGTAGTGTCTAAATTTTAGACGCTTTACGTGCATTGTTTCAACACCCTTCTGCTTGAAAGACTTCCGATTCGTAAACAATTCGTTGCTCCGCATCCATATTCATTGCATTGCACTTTAAACGACGCATAAAATCGTTGTTGTCGAACAAAGTGTTTCGATAGCTTTTTATCGCTGTTCGGCTTTAAACGCATCGAAACAACACGCATAATGTCTATTCCGATAAGCGTGTTCTGTAGGAAAACACTAAAAAGTGTCTTGTACAGAGAATAGAGGAAAGATGCAGTGCAAGCGTGTTGTTTGTTAACCAACACGTCTTTTATTAATGCATTTGGTTGGCGCAACACATGCAATATGTGTCTTTCAAGTTCTTTCGACACACTTGACACACGCTTGTCTTTAGAGTGTACATTCGTTGCACTGCACTTTAAAAGACGCATCAAATCGTTGGTGTCGAACAAAGTGTTTCTATAACTTTTTATCGCTGTTCGGCTTTAAACGCGTCGAAACAACACACATAATGTCTATTCCGATAAGCGTGTTCTGTAGGAAAACACTAAAAAGTGTCTTGTGCAGAGAATGGAAGAAAGATGTAACCAACACGTATTTTATTAATGCATTTGGTTGGCGCAACACATGTGATATGTGTCTTCTAATTTCTTTCGGCACACTTGACATACGCTTGTTTTTAGAGTGTGCATTCATTGCACTGCACTTTAAAAGACGCGTGAAATCGGTGATGTTGAAAAAAGTGTTTCAGTAACTTATTATCAAACGCAGCTTCAAAACAACACACGCGACACTTGAAAATATTATGCAGCCTGTCCATGATCTTTCGATACACGAATCCGCCGTATTGCGATTGATTCGAACGCACATGCAAGTGTGTTCTTTTCCCAGTGTCTTCTTTTATTAAGTTGTTGACCTTGAAACAACACACATAATCGAAACACCTTGTATTTCAATAAGCACCATCTGTAGCAAAACACTAAAAAGTGTCTTGCATAGAAAGTACAGGAAAGATGCAGTGCAAGCGAGTTGTTTCAACACGCATGGCGACCAACGCGTATTTTATTAATGTCATTTGGTTGGCGCCACACATGTAACACGTGTTTTGTGTCTCGTTTCAAGACACTTAACAACGCGCTTGTTCTCAGAGTGATCTCAGTTACGCTAATGTATCGCGGAAAGCAGTTGCGTTCGGTAACTGGAACTGTTCTTATCGACTCGTGCGTGCTGGACTAAATTAGCCGCTAATACAACGTAACAACATAACCGCAGCGCGCGCCTTCCCGATAATGTTTGTCATCAGCGTGAGGTTCTCGCAGCGATCGTTCTCGAAGGAAGATCGATGACGATTCACCGTTCGCATGCGTCTCGACTCCCGGAAGTGACTGATGCTTCTCTGAACAGCGGGCGAGGTATGACCGGTAAATTACTGAGTTACGCATCTCATCTCAGTTGCGCTACTGCACCGCGCGGGTCGAGCAGTTGCGTTCGGTAACTGGAGCGCACGAGGGTAACACGATGTACGTGCTATCCGATACGTTACAACTTGTACTAACTCAACATAAACGACGATGAGAAAGGGCAGAGCGCTTGCAACTGCGCTGGGAACACCGAGCATCTCTCCTTTGATAAATACGTACATGCGCGGATCGACGTCGAACACGACCGATGAAGCCCCGAGTTTACGGCGCTCGCTATCAGAGATAATAAGAATTCTTTTTATCTGTATATCTCTCCGGCACGATAAAATGCGATTACTCGACTCGCTTCCTACACACGCATGCAACAAAGAAAACTCCGCTGACGGCTTCAATACCGAAGGCATGCTCTCAATCCTCTTATACTCGGCACACTATTCTTATCGCTCATTCGCATGAGTATGCCGTACATTCTACAGTATCTGGGTTTACGCATCCCCCGAGTATCGACTACGTCCGCGAAATACAAGGAAGCTAGATAAGCTGATTTAACGGGGGGGAAACTCCTAAACATTTGTCGATAAAGATCGGACTGCCGAATGAAAATATTTCTAAACGACATTGGCGTTTGTCAACGCAGCTTCGAGTACTTGAGGTGCAATTGCAAAGTGCAATTGCAAAGTGCGACTCGCTCCGAGCGCGCAAAGCTCTCCGTGCAAAAAGAAGTCGCATGGAAAAGTGTATTCAAAATGGAATATGGCGGAAATATGGCTGGAGTATGGCTGGACTACGGCTGGAATATGGCTGGAATATGGCTGGAATATGGCTGGAATATGGCTGGAATATGGCTGGAATATGGCTGGAATATGGCTGGAATATGGCTGGAATGTGGCTGGAATATGGCTGGAGTATCATCTGAATATGGGTTTTGTTCAGTTCCCAGATTCATCCGATACACTTAGTCTTTTCCAGGCTGGAAAAGACTATGGCATTGATTAGCCGAAAACGTTCGTGTAATCAAGGCAGGCAAAGTGCATGGAATTGATTACGCGAACATTTTCGAGGTCGTTCGCAGTGGTTAGCGAAAATCCTGGAAAAGTGTATTGGGTGAATCTCGGAACTGAACGAAACCCATACGCAGATTATACTCCACCCAATATTCTTTCCCGTACTATTCGCCATAGGGGAGACTGGGGCAAAATGGCACGGCGGGGCAAAACGGGACACTGAGGGCAAAACTCAATTTTCCAATAATTTTTAGATGCCCCATTTTGTCCCAACGACACATCCGGATTTTCTAACCCGTCTTGCCCCACGTGCCACCATCGCCACCATCCAAAGGTTATTAGAAAATTGCGGTTTGTCTCATTATCCCGTTTTGCCCCGGTGTGCCATTTTTCCCCGCTGTCCCCTATTCCGCCCATACACAATTTAACACACTTTCCCATACGACTTTTTTCCGCGCTGCTCGCTTCGCGAAATTCTCCCGACAGAGTACGCGTGCTCCATAAATCGTTCCAATCTGCACACTCTCACTGCGCCCTGTCAGAAATCCAGCAAAACTCGAACGAATATATGCTCAAGGCCACGGATCCGCCGTCGAGCAATTTCGTTCGCCGTCATAAAAAAAATTAAACTTTCGGTATGCTCGCGACACACCGAAAGCCAACGTGCAAACAACGAGCCATCGAGTGGCAGCGTTAAGATCGCAACCGCGATAGAGAAGTTATTTCGCGACTCGGACGTGCGTGAACCGCAGACGGTGGCAAATATTTGCATACTAGTCGTAATAAACGGCGTAATTGGTCGCGCGATTGAACGCGAACGACGTGTATTTCAAGGTCCGAGTACTTGTCCCACTTTTGCCGAAGCGCGATGTGTCGTGTCCCGTACAAATGCGGAGATGCAATGTGTACAGAGAGCGACGGGCAAACACGGTGAGCAGCGAGTCCGATCGTTGAGCATTCGCGCCATTCGTAGTTTATAGCAGGGCGATGTAATCCCTACGCATACGCCGGGCAGACAAAACACCGTTGTTGAGTCGAAACAAGCGATGGAACGCTCCGCTGATAACGGTTCTTCAGAGACACTTTCAGCATATGCTACTATCTATATTTTCAATATGTATGCTGAACATAATCTCACGTCTGGGACACTGCCATTTTTTAGCATTTCTCTCTATATTTTTAAGAAAAAGTTAAATATCGTATTTCGTTCTTTGACGTTTTAGCAACTTCCCCTCTTGCTTATCTTCTCATGTAACATTATTTACTCTGTTTTAATGCCATATATGGTAAAGATTAATTCCGATTATGTGACTCTTCCAATTACCATTATAATTGCTTTGGCCGATGTGTATGAATCGACGAGCAAAAAGGTTCTACGCGTTAAACGAATAGGGTAAGTTCAGGTGATATAGCTAGTAAATGAGTTTTCTTTTTAGTTAGGCATCCAAAACATTTGACGGAGGTAATTATTGTCTTTCTGTAATTAATTTAAACAACATAAAAAATACTAAGACATGTTTTGTGCGATCTCTCTATACTTCTTTGGGCCTAATCGACTAACATTATTGGATGGAATGCGCTACCACCGGAGGTTGTTGCAGCTGAAACTGTGAATCAGTTCAAAAACAGACTCGACTCGCATATGCTAATGTGATCCTGTTGTGATATCAGATATATATATATATATATATATAGATAAAATATTTTTGAAGCAGATTATATAAGTTAATAACTTTCTTTCTGTAAATATTAATAATAATAATAATTGTTATTATTATTGCGGCCATATCCGGGTGACATGGCCGATCGCAAATAATTACCTATAGAGCTGCAATTAAACAACGAATCGAAAATATCGAAAGTTCTGAGCGAATTACTTCAGTTCGATGTTTCTAGAGTTGGTTACGACGAAAACTTAAAGGTTTTCAAAAACTTGAATCCTTCAATTTTCATTCTTCAAAAAAATCATTGCCATATCACCCCGACTCGCCCTAAATAAATATATTAAAAAATACAATTTTTTACATACACAATATATCGTCATTGTAGACGAACGAGGTTACGCGACAGAACGTGAGTGTCTCGTATTTCAAGGTCCGAGAACTTGTCCCACTTTTGCCGAAGCACGATGTGTGTCGACCTCCGTAAAAACGTCGAGATGCAATAAGTAAGGAAAGGGATGCGCGAACACGAGGAGTCCGATCGTTGCGGGTCCGTCTACGCACCATTTATAGTTCATACGGCGGTTTATAGTGCGGCAATATAATCCCTGCGTACACATCGGGCAGACAGACTACCGTCGTTGAGTGGTAACAAGCGACGGAACGCTCCGCGGCCGTAGCCGCTTCGGCTTCGCACCGCGGCAATACAGCTATGTAAATGTACGCGGCCTTGACACCGCGAATCGGTGCGATATGGACGGCGGTCCGCGCGGTTTATATTACGCGCGAGTGAGCGCGAGAGGCGAATACCGCGCGGTATCCGCGAGCTCGCGATGCTCGTTTCGCAACGAGACAGCCTACAGGCATCTCGAACGCGTTTCCTTCTCGGACTCGCACCGGCATTTGTTAGCAGTCTGCAATCGGCAGCGTGGCGAGTAGGCGCAGTCTCGTTTTTATCAAACGCACAATAGAGTACGTTGCGGCAGTGGCAAAACGATCGCGGAACTCGGGGCGATCGGTAATTGGCATGCTCCTGTGTTTTCCCCTCTTAAAAAAGAGATGAGACTCGAATGATGGAGAGAAATGTAACGAGAGAATCGAAATCGTGAAACCAGTTTTCGTGGCCGATCGGGATCGACCGTTTCGTTAATAAGATCGGCACACTTAACATAAAAGTAATTAACAAAGAGATGAGACTCGAATGGTGGAGTGAAATATATCGAAAGAATCGAAATCGTGAAGCCAGTTTTCGGGGCCGATCGGGATCGTCCGTTTCGTTAGTACCTAAAATCGGCACACCTAACATAAAAATAATTAACAAAGAGTTGAGACTCGAATGATGGAGTGAAATATAACGAATTAATCGAAATCGTGAAGCCAGTTTTCGTAGCCGATCGGCATCGTCCGTTTCATTAGTAAAATCGGCACACCTAACATAAAAGAAATTTAAAAAGTCGTGACATTCGAATAATCGAGAGAAATATATCGAAAGAATCGAAATCGCGAAGCCAGTTTTCGTAACCGATCGGGAACGTCCGTTTCATTAGTAAAATGGACACACTTATCAAATATAGCATTGTTTTCTTAAACGATTATTTGCTTCAATTTATTCAAAATTTGTCGACTGAATTTTTTATTTTTTTGTATCAATCGAATACACCTTCGAACGTATATCACTGCGCATTTGATTAATGCAACTATTTATTTTCCTCTATGCTAGTGCATTTTTCTTACTTGCTTAATGCAACTATTTATTTTCCTCTATGCTTATGCATTGTGCTTACTTGCTTAATGCAACTATATCTTATGGAAGGGCTAGAATTGAATTGGTTCGACGGTGTGTCTCGTTCCCTTGAATTCACTTAAAATTTCCAACGCCTCGACGCTTTCCGGCTCCGAGGCACGCTCGTGTGAAACATTTTTCGAGGCGTCAGCGACCGTGATCGTATTGGAAAAGTTGGTAATTCCTGGGTAGCTTAGGCGAAGAAGGAGCGAGGAGGATTCCCGGGCGGGCACCTCGTTTTATCGACGCTACGCCTTAGCGTCTAGCTCGATTCCAGGCAACGAGCGGAAGAGCCGACAGACATCGGGAAGGCGAGCTGATAGACTCGTCTCCATCCGCTTTTCCTTCGTTCCGCGCAAACCCCACCGATGCGCCGTACGTAAGCGTTCAGCCAATTCATGCGATTCCGAATCTTACTTACTTTGTCGACGTGCGCGGTGGAAATGCGGTAATAAAATACGTGACCACTTCCTCGCTCGCCCGTCCATACAGATATGGAGTGGCTGTATGTTCTCTTTCAATCGTTCGCACGGGCTGACCCGCGAGCTCGATAAAATCGTTACTTCATAATATCCGTATATGCTGGTACGACCGAGCGAAATCAACAACACGCGTATTCGGTTTTGGGGCGCATATTCGTAGTTACAATCACAACTATTTATTTCCAGTACGAACTGCCAAAGATCTGCTCTCTATGGCAATCCGTTCAAGACTCTAGTCATTTGATCCATCGCTAATGTGTACATTTGTTATTTGTCATACCGCTATTTCAGTCATCTATGGGTGCGTTCTTGAATGCAGTTCCGTTCTGTTTTTCTAAATCCAGAAATAGTTTTGGGGCGGATATTGGCAGTTACAATCACAACTATTTATTTCCAGTACGAACTGCCAAAGGTCTGCTCTCTTTGGCAACCCGTTCAAGACTCTAGTCATTTGGTCCATCGCTAATCTGTACATTTGTTATTTGACATACCGCTATTTCAGTCATCTATGGGTGCGTTCTTGAATGCAGTTCCATTCTGTTCTTGTAAATCCAGAAATAGTTTCGAGACAAATATTATTAATTACAATCCCAACTATTTATCTGCAGTACGAACTGCCAATGGTCTGCTCTCTTTGGCAATCCGTTCAAGACTGTAGTCATTTGGTCCATCGCTAATCTGTACATTTGTTATTTGACATACCGCTATTTCAGTCATCTATGGATGCGTTCTTGAATGCAGTTCTGCTCTATTGGGCTGAATTCAGAAACTGAAATAGGTGTTCTTATATTCCAGTCTGCTCTCAGCTGAGGGTTTTGTTTTGGCACAAATCTGCTCTGGTTGGGGTTTTCTGTTCTCAAGACGTACAAAATGAATCGGATGTATCGATGGCAATTTGTAAAACCCACTAGCAGTGGACAATCATAAATAAAAGAACGCAGAGCTGAGCAGATCAGCATTCAAGATCAGTACCCTATGTAACATCGTGTGTTCCAGTCAATCCTCATGTATAAATTCGTTAAACTACCTCACTTCTCCTAAAGAACACTGTTTACAAAGTCGAACAATCCAATTTTTTCCTATATCAGTCTTTGTCAAGTTCAAACTACATAATTGTATTCCTTAAGTAATAAAATTATCCAGGTCGATATTCTTCGGCTGCTAACTGTCAGGAAGAAATAGAGCTGGAAGAAATCTGACCGTTCCTCAAGACCTTGAAATCCAATATCACAGAATAACCAGGTTCACGGTAAATCAGCGAGATACAAATGAGCCGCTTAGAATTCTGCAAAACCCCGTCCATTTTTCAACTACACCGTTTCAATGCTGTACACACACAGAACACGATGCGGTTTACTGTATATAATAAGAGTACACAAAGATAAATATATTCGACGCGCCAGAAAAAAAAAAAAAATATTTTGAGATACGGCAAACACACCGAATAGGGAGTATAGTGTAGAGGTATACCGAAATATCAACGACCGCGAAACAAGACGCGCCTTCTTGGCCAACCAGTTGGCCTCGCTCAACGTCGTGCTCCAGTGCACCGACACTAACGCGAGTAATAACCGTGTGCGTGAGTGTGTGTATTTCCTCGTCCTCGCCTGCTCGCTTTCGCAGTATCTCCTTGTCGTCTCTCCGGTATAATCTCTAATGCACATACCGGTTAGAAATCTTGTTATCGCGTGTATATGTATATATATATGTCTGCACATATATGTATATATATATATATATATATATGTATATACAGGCGACTACATTATATCACTGCCTGCTATACACTAATTGTAAGTAATGATCGGGTGTAGTAATCTACGATATTACTCAACTTTCACGAGGCTAACAACGAATGTCCCGCAAACGGTGTGACTATATCAACGAATACCTCGAGGTGCCTTTGGCGGGTCAAACAATTGAGGGAGTTTTAATCAATTGCATCGCGCAATTTTTTTTTTAATTGCATCTCACACTAATGTTTTGAGCCGAAGGATTTTCGATGCTCTGATGACAATCAAATCTTTTGATCTTTTTTAACGAAGCTAACATGTGATGATGTTCCGCGAAAGGTGTGACTATATTAACGAATACCTCGAGGTGCCTTTGGCGGGTCAAACAATTGAGGGAGTTTTGATCAATTGATTTTCTTTTCTTTTTTCATTTTCATCTCGCGCTAATGTGTTGAGCCGAAGGATTTTTGATATTCTGATGACAATCAAAGCCTTTGATCTTTTTGAACGGGGCTAACAACGAATGTCCAGCGAACGGTGTGCCTATATTAACGAATAACTCGCGGTTTTTTTGGCGGGTCAAATAATTGAGGGAGTTTTCATCAATTGCATCGCGCAATATTTTTTTTTTCAATGGCATCTTACTAATTTTTTGAGCCGAAGGATTTTCGATGCTCTGATGACAATCAAATCCCTTGATCTTTTTTAATGGGGCTAACAACGAATGTCCAGCGAACGGTGTGACTATATTAACGAATATCTCGAGGTGCCTTCGGCGGGTCAAACAATTGAGGGAGTTTTAATCGATTTTTTTTTTTTTTTTCATTTTCACCTCACACTAATTTGTTGAGCCGAAGGATTTTCGATGTTCCGATGACAATCAAATCCTTTGATCTTTTTGAATGGGGCTAACAACGAATGTCCAGCGAACGGTGTGCCGATATTAACGAATACCTCGAGGTTTTTTTGGCGGGTCAAATAATTGAGGGAGTTTTAATCAATTGCATCTCACTAATTTTTTGAGCCGAGGGATTTTCGACGTTATGATGACAGTCAAATCTTTTGATCTCTTTAAACATGGCTAACACCTGACTATATTGACGAACATGTCGATGGGCCTTTGTAGGGTCAAGCAAGTGAGGGAGTTTAAATCTGCAACATTTCGCTATTTCTTTTTTTCATTTGCATCTCTCACTAATTTTTTGGGCCGAAGAATTTTCGACGTTTCGTCGACAATAAAATAATTTGATCTCTTGACCTTTTTGACCGGCATCGCCCCCGACCGGTAAAGGCGCAAACGAACGCCGCACGCGTGTCCCAAACGCGATACTTCCACCGTGAAAAACGGGAAATACAGTTCGAAAACAAAAAACTAAAAAATAAAGAGAAAATAGAGAAAGGGCTAGCCGGAGCGTACAGAAGTATAGAGACGGCGATAAAGTTGGCTTAGTACACGGAAGAGCGAACTGCTTGGGGAAAACGAGAAGTGGAATGCTGCGGTAGTGTAGATAATCTCTCGTGGCGGTACGCGCGAGCGCTGGACTCCAGCCAAGCGTAGCATCCGCTCCACAAATGTCGCTAAATATATACGTAAGCGCCCCGGTGTGTGCCTCGGCGACCGAAACACAAATGTTTTGTTGCGAGAGATACGGAGGCGTGAACGGAATTACCAAATCCGATAGCAATTTTTTTGCACATCCAGAGCTACGTATTTTCATGCGTCGCGGCGAGGTGACAAAGGTACATAAAAAAAAAATAAAGAAAATGATCGATTTAATGTACGAATCGGAAGATAGAATTTTGCGAATCCCGATATAGGTCTGCAGGCTAACCGAGGGCACCGGTAAAGTCGTTGCGCTCCAATTCCAACCATGAATAAGCTATTAATATCGTAGCCCGACGTCGCAAATCAAGCCGGACGTAAAGTATGCCTGGAATGGCTGGCGCTCTACCGCTCGGTTATCCTCTCCTAGCGTTAACCGTATACCACTCCGCAAGCGGAGCAACCGCTGTGCGGCTCATCTCTACATACCGTTCTTCCTCATATTCTCGTCGGGTTTCTCTATGATATAAGCATTCGTCACTAAATCGACCCGGGCCCAAACCCCTCGCTTTATCGATGAATGTGAACCGAACCGTGCTATCGCTGGGGCTGCTTCTGTTATCATTGTTCATTGTCTCTTACTTGTATACAGCGTTGTTCTCTGGCGCTTATGTGTAGAGTGGCGTCAACTTTGGAAACTTACCTGAAACAATCAAAGAGAAAATACTGTTATTAAAATATTTTTGGCATCGTCGAGTGATTATCGTCGAGTGTTTATGGTCGAGTTTTTATGGTCGAGTTATTATCGTCGAGTGATTATCGTCGAGTGATTATCGTCGAGTGATTATCGTCGAGTGATTATCGTCGA
>JAPYZC010003428.1:0-17429 GCA_030522665.1 Ichneumoninae sp. A BG-2022a | reverse complement strand
AAAATCCTACCTAGATCGGACGATATCCATTTTTTTCTCTCACCGAAGAATACAACAAAAAATCAACTCGTTTACAAGGATAAATTTAACATTTTTTTTGCTTCCTTTTTTAAAACATTTTTTAAATTTTGTTTGCATTGAAGTTGAGGCAGATATTTCGTGGACTTGTGAATTTCGGAAGCGGCTCTCGAGCGTTTACCTTAATCGCCGGTAAAAAATTACTTCCTCGAACGGACGATAGTCGCAATTTTTTCCCACCGAAGAATTAAAAAAAATCAACTCATTTGCGAAGGTAAAGAATAGATTTTGTTTTTCTTTTTTAAACAATTTTTTATTTTGTTTAAATTAATTTCGTGGCGGATGTTTGAACTTATGAATTTCTCGTTTAATATCCCTCGTTATTGGAAACTAGTGCGGGAGTCTGAAGTGCGCTGAGTGGCGGGCTTGAAAAAAAAAAAAAAACAAAAAAAAAAAAAAAAAAAAAAAAAAAAAAAAAAAAAAAAAAAAAAAAAAAAAAAAAAAAAAAAAAAAAAAAAAAAAATGAATAAATAACCGCCGGCACTTAATTTCGTCGGCAAATAAAGTAATTTTTTTCACTTTGAAGCGTATCTTATATAGACTTTTATGAATTCATCGTAAGATTTTCATCGTTACTCTTGTCTGTTTGGACGAGCGCGATCCTCGAGGGTCCCGACAGCGGTTCCCTTCGTGCATTAACCATCGGCGGTGAGAGTCTACTTTCTTCGGAAGAAAAAAAAATGATATATATATATATAAATACCCGACGTCTTAATTTCGCTGGTAAATAAATGAATTTTTTTTCCTTTGAAACGTGTATCGCGGAAACTTTTATGAATTCCACGGGGGGGGGGAGAATTTCTCGTTATTTTTTCGAGTTTCGTAACGGGGCGAGGAGCGAAAGAAATTATATTTCCTCGCAGCGAATTCTCGAGACAATTGATCGTCGCGGGGGAATTTCTATCTTTCGTTGGGCGCCCAACGGAGGGTGCTCGCTTTCCTCGACATCAATTTTCCTCCCACGCTCGCCGCGGCCGGAGTGTAACTCCTCTCTCGCCCTCGTTTCCTTCGAGAAACGGTAATTAGAAACGGGAGCGAAATTAGGGTTGGTCGGTGTGCTGCACGCGGCAATTGGAGTGCCGGTGCGCGGCCGCTACCGGCCGGCCGTCGGCCGGAGGGGATGGAGAATCCAACGAGAGCTTTATGCGGTTAGAGGCAGAGCCAGTGTGTGCAGGCTCGCAAATAACGAGCGAAGAGTGACTCACGTGGGCCCCTGCGAATGAGGAAACGGCCGTGCAAATATTGATGACCGACGAGAGGAGAAACTCTCTTTCGTTTCAACCCCACCCGCGCTCCGTCCCAACCCTTCGCTCGTCGACGATTGCACAGGCCGCCTGGCTCGTGTGTGCCTCTGCGCAATTATATATAACGTTGATCGCTCGCACACTACCCTTTCCTTCCCCTGGCATGTAGGCCGTGCGCTTACTTGGGCATATGAGAAAGTGGCCGAACGCCTTCCAAAAACACATCCGGATCTCCCAGAACAACTTTGAACCCGACTTTGTAGTTTCGCGACCTTCCGGATGAACTCCGATCGTGCAAATTGTTTTTTTCCCGATTGACGCGCAATTACATGTAATGTTGATCGCTCGCACACTGAACCCTTTTCTTTCCCTTGTGTGTACGCTGTGCGCTTACTTGTGCATTTGAGAAATTGGCCAAACATCTTCGAAAAACACATCCGAATCTCGACTTTATAGTTTGTCAACTTTCTAATCGAACTCGGATCTGATTGTATTTTTTACAATTCGTGATTGTATTTTTCTGATTCTGATAGTATTTTATACGGCTGGATGTTGATTGTTACTTGTTTTTATGACGATCTTTATCAATTTTTATTATTGTCGTCTATCCGGCCCGTGTATGAAATCTGTAATAAAAACAAGCCGGCTTTAGCCACCGAGCAGAAAAACCCTGTGTTCGCCTCGTCTCGGACGACAGAGGGACAAGAAATAAATAAAGTCGTTTCCTTCGGACTTATTTTTTCCTCCCTCCACCCCGTTGCTATTAAAGCCGCCAGCAAAACAGGACGGAGGACTTTTTTTTTTTTTTTTTTTTTTTTCTTATCGCTCGACCGTACTTTTACTGTGTCCTGCGGGTTTATTGTTTACCATAGAGTAATAAAGCAAGAGGACTTATCCGAGAAGCACTCGAGGCAATTGTGATCTCCCGCGAAACCCAATCACCTCGGATGGACTTTTATTTCACCGAAAAACAATTTTTATGTTAATATTTGTCTGAGGATTTTTCTTTCTTTTTCACCACGAAGCGGCTAATATATTTTTTTGTTTTCTCCTCTCGTGTTTCAGATGATCGACCCGTCCTACCACACGAACCCATCGCTACAGAGCACCGCCCTAATCATCACCTGCGCCGTCGTCGTTCTCCTCATGGCGGCCATCGTATCCGTCGTCTTCTGGAAGTAAGTACCCTGACAATTAATATTATCGTGCAACAACCTATGAAGAAAAAAATAGATTTTCAAAAATAAATTCTATAAATTTAATAAATCATTCGATCACCGGTGAACCAACGATTCCTCATCGAAAATCGCTTTTCTTTTACTGCACCGATGCATCACCGTGACAAAAGCTGGTCCGACACGACAGACGTAAAAAAAAGTAGCCACGTTCGCACCTCTTAATTTTATCGCACAATAACCGGCAAAAAAAAAGATTTTCAAAAATCAATTTTACTAATTCAATACATCAATTTATAAACAGAATAAATCAATTTTCCAAATTGAATAAATCAATTTTCCAAATTGAATAAATCAATTTTCCAAATTGAATAAATCAATTGTCAATATTTAATAAATCGATTGTCCAAATTTAATAAATCAAATTTCCAAATTCAACGAATCGTTTAATCATCATTGAATCGACAAATTGCTTATCGAAAATCTCTTTTCTTTTACTGCACCGATGTATTACGGAGGCAGAAGCCAGTCCGAGACGACAGACGTAAAAAAAAAAATAGTCACGTCTTGGCATCGGAAAGCCATAACGCCGACGGCGCGACGACCATAGCTGCGCGAGGGCTTCGTAAAATCGGAGCTTTACAACCTTTGTCGCAAGGAGACCTCCGGTCGACCTCGTGACTGAGAATCGTTCGGGCGTCAAATCGTGTTTGGAGAACCCTCGGTTCGCCGTGAACCTGCACATCCGTCCGGGAGGCGGAAAAGAAAGGAAACTCGGGAAGTAACAGAGCCACTATATCTGTATATATAAACATTATTGTACGGGAGCAGCAAGGCTCTCGGAAAAGCTTAATCGTCCGTTCTTCGGCCACAACCCGAATTAGCCAAAAATTGGCCATTTCGGGCTGCGCGAAGCGCCACTTCCTTCCTTTATTGCAGCTCTCTTAGTTCGAAGCACCTTTCTTTTTATTTCCCTTCGACCCCAACCGGCGAGGCGCACCCTTCGCATTTTCCACTGTCTTATACGGAATAGTCGGAGGCAACGCCTCGAGGCCCGTCGATACGTCACACAGAAGCTCCTCTCAAGGGTCGTTACCTCGCCCGCAAGTGCCTCTCGCTTCTCCGACGGGGCGCCTTCCTAAAAGTCACCGTCCCTTGACCCCAAAATTATTCCCAACCACTTTGCCGAGTGTGTCCTCCGAGAGCCATCTTACACGACTCTTGCGACTCGCTCGTCGACCCTCTCCGAGCTTTCGCGTTTCCACCAGGTAATTGGGGGTCTTCGGACGAGGCGAGCCAATCGCCGAGCCAGCTTCGCCGTCGCTCCCGCGTCTCAAAGAACACCTTCGACAAATGCCCGCGCGAGAGTCCCTTCGATAAAAATATGAAATTTAGAGATGGACACGAAGGAGCTTCGAGATTTGTTCCTGCTGTTGCCATCGTGAAGCGATTCGGCTACTTTAGCTTCTATATATTTATTATCATATCTATATTCACCCCGCTATTTTGTAGGTCCGGCCGGAACGTTAAATGTTAGGTGTGTCATTCGGATTTGAAGTTGGCTCTCAAGGAACGTCGTTCTGGAACCTCATAATCAATAAATAATAATAATAATAATTCGAGGTCTTCGGACAGGGCGAGCCAATCGCCGAGGCAGTTTCGTGTCGGTCCTACATCGCAAACAACACCTTCGACAAACATCCGCGCGAGAGTTGCCTCTCGCCTCGATAAAAATATGAATTTTAAGCATGAACTACGAGCAATCGGTAGCTCGACAGTTCTCATCGACGGGCTTTTCTATAAACCATACTGTTCTCTATGTACGTATATAGTGTACAATATGCATCGGAACGGCGCTCGGAGCCGTCGAGGCAGCGCGGGTTTTCTCGCTGGCGGGAGCTCTCGAAGCGTTCGGCAAACAGAGGTAGACGACCTGGTACGGTTGGAAATTCCGAGCTTTTCTCCTACGCTGTCTCCGCGGGAGCAACACCGGCGAGCGCCCGGTACGGATTCGGAATTCGACTGCGATAGCGACGGTTCGATCGGTCGGTCCACAGTTTCCTCGCGATGTTGTTTTATACCGGTAAGGATACGATTCTTCCGCGACTCGGCGCCGCGCCAGTGTGCCGAATCGGCGATTCGGCAACGCGCACGGTCACCCAAAAATCAACGCTGCAATTCTCTGCCGCGAATAGCTTCGGCAGTGAAACTTGCGATGCAACGATGTGCATCGCCCACGAGTCGCAAGTAGAACGGTCCGATGGACTGTGTTCCTAGCGTACACAAGCTTTACACAACGTAGAATTCGTCTCCCATAGATACACTGTAATTTTTATTTTTCTTTCTATTAACGAACGGTATCAGAATTTTTTTTTACATAAATCGTAAATTGCAATTTCGCTTTCGATTTATGTAATTTTTTACATAAATCGTAAACTACAATTTAGCAGTAAAATTCTTTTTTTTACAGTAACATATTTATTTTTATTTTTAAGACCAATTAATGTGAGTAATGCAAGCAAATTTCAAGTTCCTGTATATTCGCTTTACAATTCATTTTTACACTGCTACACTAAATTTCATGTACAATTGTGTTGAAAAATGTGCAAAATATTAAGAATTTTATGGATACTCTACTTTTAATGATTTACTACAATTGTACTTGTCAAATTTTAAAAGTAGTTAAATTTTTAATGGCAATTGTTCAATAAATTTAGTGCACGAGCTTTTGCACAAAAACTTGCAGTTCGGTACGTTAAACTTACAATAACATTTTTTTACCAGTGTAATTTTTTTGCTGTTCCATACGTGTAAAATCACCAAAAATCAGCTCGGTGCTTTATTTTCGGCGATAAAACTTGCGGATGCAACGACGTGCATCGCGAACGAGTCGCAGGTACGCGAGTGCAAGTGGAACAGTCGGGCGAAAAGTGTTCCGAGTGTACTTTTACATAAGCGTACGTAGAATTCGACGCCCATACTTACACGACCGATCGGCAGAGTGCCAAGATGATTTCGTTCACAGTGCCGGGCATTCAGACTCTCTTATTTATATCGGCCGTTTTCTGGATAGCTCCGCCGCGACAGGATATAAACCGTTGTGTATTGTATAACAGCGGTATGGAGCGGACCGATAGGTAGCGGCAGACTCGATGGGGCCCGCACCTCCACGAATGCGAGCGACAATGGCGCTCCTGTTTAGCTCTTGTCGTCCATACAATCTACCGCAGACGCGTATTTATCATAATAGGTCCCATTATCTGGTGCTCTTCTATTTTGCCTCCTTCCCGCTCGGAACTGGCCCCCGGAGCATTAGGATATCTCAAGTGTCTCGACAGTCTGAGCTTTCACCATGTGGGTGGCATAAAGTAAAAAAAAAATTCCCTCTTTTTTCCGAAAAAACGCTTTTAGACGCTTTAAAGAAATAAATACAGAGGACTGGACTTCTGTGTGTACGGAAAAATATGCATCCAGAAAAATAATTTATTTGACGGGCGGCCGGAAAATAAATATGTATTTGATTTAAATAAATATTTATTTGTGGACGCCCGACAAATAAAATATTTTTCTGAGTGCGGAATCCATTTATGCTTTGGTAAGGCGATATGTTCTTTCTATGTGGGTTTATTGTTACATCGGGAAGAATGCAACAGAAAGGAAAGAAGTTACATTCGGCGTGGGCAAATTTGTGTGGATGTTTTTTATGTTAACGTGCGTAAGTTTAGCTCTTGTCGTGCATGCAATCTACCGCAGACGCGTATTTATCATAATAGGTCCCATTATCCGGTGCTCTTCTACTTTGCCTCCTTCCCGCTCGGAACTGGCCTCCGGAGCATTATGATATCTCAAGTGTCTCGACAGTCTGAGCTTTCGCTATGTGGGTGGCATAAAGTCGAAAAAAAATGCCGCTTTTGGGGACTAAGAAAAAGAAGCAATGACGACGGGACTTCTATGCTTGTGTACAACGCATAGAAACCATTTATTATTATTATTATTGTTTATTGATAATGAAGCGTCCTATGAAAGTCGACAGCAGACGCAAATGAAATCCAACCAAAGAAACAATGCCAAAACGATATTTAGTTAAAAAACATGTTCATCACTCACTAACCGAAAGATCCAGTAAATACGACTATATCGTTTGGGAGATATTACCACAGCACATAGTAGTGTGTAAATAGGACGCCACCTATGACGAAGTACCGAATTTATAAGAATTTTTCTTAGGCATTGGAAAAATTCTTGGAAAATCCGGGACTTTCTGCCACAGCTATGGTAATTTCTCTCGGATGACCGGTAGTTTTTATTGTATCCTTCTCCCAGTGCATGTGGGTTTGCTGTAATATCGCGAATAATATAACAGAATCGAAAGAACTTACATTCAGCATGCGCAAATTGTTGCGGATGTTATGTGTTCGCGCTACAAATTGATCACGATATATGTAGAAACTGAATAGGTACATATGTCTGTGATGTACAAAGATAGCCATGAACAGCCGCTTCGCAGCCTGGAAAATGCTTTTCTCCATTTTCACTATTATCTTCAATCAACCTCATCCGGCCCGCTGGAAAGTGCACACATCGTGAAAAGAACCTTTCGATGTAGGGCAAAGCCGGATTGCCCTACACCATTAAATTTTTCCATGCATTTTTCCCCACACGATTTCTCTCTTCCGATGCAATTCTCCTCGCTGATCCTTTCCGCGTCTATCGCGTCATTCTCGTCGCACCTAAGCCGCCTTGTCGTCATGACTGCAACGGAGCCCGGAGGTGCGAGCGCCTTCGCGGATGCCTCGCGCCTGTTTTCCTCCACGTCGTCTTCGTCGTCCGCGTCTGCTCATTCGCTGTCGGTCCCCCGCAGTTGGCCGGGACGCTGGTGCGCCATGGCTGCTTCTGCTGCAGGGCGAACGCAATCGCTCGCACAACACGGCTTCGCGTAGTTTGTATGCTAATCAGAGCCCGTGTTTCCCATCTCTTCGGTACGGGCGCGAGACTCACTTGCTTGTCGCCCATGCCGTCCTCTTCTTTCAGCCTGTTTCGTGGTTTCCGTGCGCCTCCCTCTTAGCCGGCAATGACACTTCCCTCCGTCTCGCTTGTCCCTATCGGGGTTGTTCGTCGGCCTCGCCAACTCTCGGCCCCCCTTTCTGTGTAGATTCGCCGGTTCCTCCTCCAACCCGAACTCCACCGAGTGTAAACAGTTTCTCCCTTCGACTTTCGCCAACGGTTTGCACACTCGCCCCGCTTCCACGGCTATAGTAGAGGTCCTCGTAATTTTCGTCGATCCCCGAATCGACCCAATCTCGTAACTCTGAGGGGCCTTATCGGTGGAAGTAATGTCCGCATCGGGCACAGGTATGGTTTTGCTGCTCCACATCGGAGTGCAGACAAGACGGACTACTTTTAGAAATTTCTCGTGGGCCGCAAAGTTCCGACTTAAATGGGGGACACGAGTCCATTTTGCCCCATTCGAGTCTATGCTTCTATAATATCTGGTATATTGATTTCTCGCGCACTTTGTGAGTTAGTTGAGTGTGGTGCACGCAGACGCACGTCGATGTTTGATGCAAGGATTGTCAGAGCTTATGAGAGGCTTTACTGTACGTTTCGACTCAAATGGAAGACCATTTTGCCCCGCTCTACGCTGCGCTCGAGTCCCTGCTTCTGCAACATCCGGTATATTGATTTTCCGCGTACTTTGTGATTTTTTTGAAGAGGAGCGTCGATGTTTGATGGGAGGATTATCAGGAGCTTATGAGAGACTTTACTGTACGTATATATACCCACTGTCGCCTCGAGGGCGCTAAGCGAAGCGTAATAATACTCGCCTCCACTTTAAACCCCATCCTTACCATCCGCTCGTCGTGGCCTGCCGACGATAATTCCCCCGTTGTTTTAAACGGCTCGTAAGCGCTCAATAAGCCGCCTAACTGATGAGGAACTCGGTGAGGATGAGTGTCGGAAAGTCCGTGATCACATACGCAGCGACGGTAGAACGCAAAGCCGGGAACGGCTTTCGCCCACGTTCGGGCGACGTTTTCCCCGGTCTCGTTCTAATAGAATCTCGGCTGCGACAACGGGAAGCCGAGGACACAGGATGATCGAGGATTCTCGCCGACTCGCACGAGCCCTGGCGAATACCCGCGAGAATCGAAATCCATGTGAGTTTTTGTCAGCCCGCTGTGGCAAAGCTCTCGAAACGCTCGGGATTGCGTTAGTAGCGTAGGCGTGCGAGAGGTCAGACTTCACTCGACCCGCGTCTCGAACTCTCGAACAAACCCACTCACGACCGGTAACAGAATTTTCAAGCTCTCAAACACTATCGCGCAACATTATCAGAATTAACATAAAACACGAAGTAAAAAATATTTCAATTCAATTCAAACGAACAGTATAGTGGGGCAAAACGGACCATGCGATATTTTTTTTATGTCCCGCTAAAGATTCATAAAAAATGGAGCGTCTTGCCCCGCTCTCTCCTACAAACGTTATATGAATCGACACTTTTCATTTATTAATTTTTATTTGAAAAACAGGTGTTAAAATATTATAGTATTAAAATATTACAGCGCGGTATAAATCGGAACGCGCGAAATATTAAGTGTTTCGTCGCGAGGGCGATAATGGCACAATGCCCGTTCGTTAACGATGAAATTTAATTCAATAATATCGCATCCGCTTCATACTCGTTAATTCGTCGCTTATCGTGTTTTATCGACGTATGATATAGTGGATTTTTCGATAATTCGATTAAAGCGTGTGTTGTACGACCGGTTGGTATCAGTCGTCAATTAGCGTCGTGGCACCGGGGCTCGAGTCGTGACCGTCGACTTTGTCATTGTTCGACATAGCTGTACGTGGCGCGTGCATCGAAATATGTCGCCGAGGGTAATCGAAACCGACATTAATTACCGCCGTGCCCGCGCTTACTCACCGTCCGCCTGTGCGCGGGTACCGACGATTTCGTTATATTCCGCAATCTGCATGCGTTTATCGACGGAGGAAGCTTGAATATTTTCAATTATTCGGTACTTTTTCATTGCACACATTTCGCACCGTCCGCGAACCTGACTGACGCTCGTACAGCGTTGTCCGACCTATGTGCATTTGTGAGACGTAAAAGTTCCGATAAGAGTTTCCGAATTCGTCAATCGAATGCAATTATTTAACAAAAAATCATTCGGCAGCTATCGATAGGTCATCGACAGGTTCGAGTAATTGATACAGGTCGTTGATCTGCTCTTAATATTCTGCTTGCAGGAATTCTATCCTATCGAGCTTACACAACTCTGACTGCACTGTGCGAATAAATTGTATATTTAATGTACTGGCACTCGAAATTTGTTTACATTAATACATGAATTGAACATTAATGTACTTTTTTCGTGAAATTGAAAACACGAATCTTTTGCCTGAAATTTACAAAAATGTTCATCAGGAATACAAATGTTTTTGAAATTATAGAAACAGTTTGTGTAAAAAAGCTTCCAATGCCTTTCGTCGATTTTTAAGCAAATTTTATTTTACAGTATGTAATTTACTTATGCTATTTATTCGCAGGGAACAATAATAAACACTATTATTGTTATACGCCAAAGTACTGCATATTTTATTTTCGGCTGCATCACGAACCAATTGCCATGCTCTTCGTTTCCACCGCAATAGAGCCAAACCCGAGCGAACCCATTCCTTAATTAGTGTCCAATGAATTTGCATTGCGATTCCCGACCAATCGCCGAGCATCTGTACGGACCAGCTTCACAGCCAGCAACGAATTGTAATTTGTCAAATTGTAAATTACCCAACAATAGTAATTAAGAATTCCATTTCGCCGGACTAATCAGAAGTGCGGAAAGCGGGGCGTGCGAGCGGGGCAAAACGGACAGCGTTTTTGCCGATTCTTTGCGGGTCGCAAAAAAGGTCTCGCCTCGAGTGGCGAACGCGGGTCCGTTTTGCCCCGCACGACGTGAAAAAAAAAATCAGCAGCACTGGCTCAGAAAGCGAAAACCAATCTCTAACGCTCGCTACCTTTCGCCTTTATTTAACTCTCTCGCGGCAAAGAGGCCGCCCAACCCCCTTGCCCGTCCTTTTCTACTCAGAGTTCTCAGCGGGTGATATCGCGCGCGGAGGTGGAGCCGCTCCGGAGCGAGCGCAATGCGAAAGCGAGCTTTTCTCTATATACTTACTATACGAGTCTGGAAAGCTCAGACCCGTCGAGCCATGTGTCTTCTCGTAATCTAACCTATATTTTCTCTATTTCACCTCGACACAGGCTATCGCCCCCCACCCCCTCTCCCTGCCCCGCCGTTCTTCCTCTCCGCTCGTTTCCTCTTCTTAAAGAATCGCTGCGCGACGTCCGCGACCGTTCTGGCCACGCCATTCGCAATCCGCGTCTTCGGGCTCTGACTTTTCCCCTCGAACGACTCTATCTCTCGCCCGCTTTCTCTTTACCCGACACACCCCTCTTCGAGCGATAACGGATGTCGCAGACGAGACCTCCCAACGTCACCTCCGATCATACCCGCACTCCTAAATGTCATTCTGCCAATGGCAAATTTGTGCAACTTACTCTTCGATCCAAGTGACTTGAAAAGACTTTTTCTCTTAATCGAGCTAAAAAAAAATACAAAATTTAGAGCCTTGTGGAGAGATCAAACATTTTTCCTCGGGGATTCGATTTCGCGAACACTGTAAAACAAATTGTAATTTAATGTACCGAATCGGAAGTTTTTATGCAAAAATTGGTACATTAAAATTAATGTACAATTGTGATGAAAAATAAAAATACTTTTTCATTGGAATTAAAGTACATTATTAAAAATAAAGTATTCTCAATGTTTTTAATACACTGAGCATACATTTTTCGTCACAATTGTAAATGAAATTTAAACCACCAATTTTTGCATACAAACTTCCAGTCCTGTACATTAAATTTCATACGATTTTTTTATAGCGAAGTTTAAGCCCGCGCACCCTCTTCGAGCGATAACGGATGTAGCCAACGAGACTTCCGAGCGTCACCTCCGATCACACCCGACCTAAATTTAATTCAGCCAATAGTAAACTTCTGCACCTTACACTTCGCTCGAAGTTTCCCTTGCCAGCACTTTTCTCCAAACCATGCTAAAAAAAATAATAAAAAATTTTGATCCTTCCGGAAAGAACAGAAATATATTCCTCGAAGATTGGATTTCGCAGAGGTTAAGCTTCCGGTTAATACGTTTCTCTCCGCGGAATATTTCGATTTTCTCCCATCCACACCGAGCCGGAGTCGGGACGATTGCTGGGAAGGATAAAAACGGCAAGTTCGTTCCTACATGCGAATGCGCGAATGTCTCGGGGCCGATGGAGCTCCGGCGCGAGAACCTGCTGCGGAGTCACCGGGAGTGAAGGAAGAGTGCGGTCCGGGGGTTCGGCGTCAGGGGGCGAAGAGACGGGGTGGCATACTCGCTCGGAAAGAGGCTGCTGCTCTGCAATATCAGCGGCATTAAAACCTGATCCGGCACTTTGCGGGCCAAATTGAATTTTCGCGGGGCAAGGCTCAACGTTCCATTCGAACGAGCTGGCGAGACTCTAAAGGAGCAAGTGAAAGAAAGCGGGGGGGGGGGGGGGGCGAGGTTGGGATGGGTGATAAAACGACGCGTTTTACTTAACCCATTATCTAGGGTGGGGGGGGGGGCGAAGGGGGGCGCCGACACTCGACTTTCCTTCCGACGTCGCGGACATTCTTCTCACGGCTCGTCCTCGACCAGCGGAAGCTCGGGCTCGAAGCCTTCGTCGGCGAGAAGCTCGCCGGAGCGGACTGAAATTCACCGCCCGGGCGATAAGGGGGTCGAGGGGGAGCGCGCAGCGCCGGGGCAGTTTTAAGCCCCGACGCATATTTTCAGTCCGGACGTCGCCTCGCACCGAACGACCATCCCGCGGACTCGGCGAATGCCCGACGGCTCTGAACTATTATCTGGCACTTCGTTACAGACTACTGTCCGAGACCGAGCCGGAACTTCCGTCGTCGGGCCAAAGGCGCGCCCCGACGCTGCCAGCGACCACGTAACGGCGGTGCGTTCGTGACCGGGTCGAAGAGTTCACGGATGAACGGTGTGAATGGCATAAAAAGGCGGACGGCTAAAAAAAGAAAAGACGAAACTGCGTGTGGACTTAACAAACATTTCCGCTTCCGAATGTCTCGCATCTAGCGAAATTACGATGGTACGAGCGTTATTTTCATGAAAAAGGTAACTTCGGGTTTTCGTTTTAGTTGCCTAAACCTGATGTTTATTCTTGCCATGCCGAATTTTTGTATGGAAAACGCACGTATCGTTGATATCGCGACATGTCTCACATCCCCCCCAAATTACGATGGAACGAGCGTTGTTTTAATGAAAAAGGTAATTTCGGATAGATTCTCGTTTTATTTGCCTAAACCAAACCGGCAAAAATGAATTTCGTTGTCCCCTTTGACGAAATTCATAAGATGTTTATTCTTGCCTCGGTGAATTTTTCTATGGAAAACGCAAGTATCGTTGAGACTTTCAAATACAGTCTCGTCTATATATTATATAGAGCGAATATATATATATATATATTCGCTCAGGAATCCTCTTCCTGTTCGGGCGACGAAGCGAATCTCGGTCGAGATTCAACCCAGTCGAGAGTATAGCGGAAACGAAACGGTATCCACTTTTCTCCATCCGTTTTTGAGATTCCGAGCTTGCACGATGCTCATCGTCGGACCCCTTTCTTTCTCGTTTCTACCCACCGAACCATCAGCCACCATGTTCTTTATCCCGGTTGTCTGTACGTATGATGTATATACACGAGGCTCGCCCCTTTTCCGTTCGTTCTCACCGGGGATGCTTCAGTCTCGACCAGTTTTTGCCCTGGCAGCCACATCGAGGTCACCGGCGCGAGTGGGAAACGACTGAGCGCTGCATCAACGATTTGCATTGCATGAACTCCCGCTCATCCGGTCGCGGACGCCTTTCGGGAGGGCGCTACGGGAGACTCACGGCTCTCAGGATCCGATCCTCTCTCCTCGCCCTCGCCAAACAACCTCCTGGCGTCGCTTATTTCGTCCCTTTCGCAAACAAGCAATTACCGAATCAGTCGTTTCGCTCACGTCGATTCCTCTCTATACACGACAGAAAATCCCCGCACCGCTTCGGGTACTTCGTTGCTACACTAATACTGTCTGCCTCTCGACAGATTTTCTCGGATCTTCCGTAAACTGCACAGCGCTCACATCACTGCCCCAGTGCGCCCGCGAAATCAACGAAAATCCGATTTGCCCGCGAAATACCTTTGCGACGCTTGTATTCGGAGTCGCTAATTCCGACGCGAAATACGAATCGCGCATGCGCTGTCGGGTGAAATTCGAACGTTGTGTTAACTCGATGAAGAACTCATTTTCAGCCGTTTGTGTACCCTTTTTATTATGAGTACTAGGGACAATGACGCGCGCGAGCGGAAATTTGTTAGCGCGGCAGCGCTCCGTTTGCCCAAGATATCTAAATTAGTAGTTTGATAAGGAAACTCCAATCATCTCCATAGATCTACCGAACTTGAACGGTCACCCATCCATGTATTTAAATCTCGAATTGAAAGGCCACCCATCCAACTACTGAACTGTCGTTCATCTATGGAACTCCCGATTTGAACATTCTACTATTCATCTATTGAACTCTCAACTTGTTTTTATGGGAAACAAACAAACCTATGAAACATTTGTAATCAGGTTCAGTGACTGTGTAATTCGATGTATGTAAAAATAATAATGAAAAGAAATCGTATATTTGCGGACCAGCTCGGAAAGTACGCGAAAAGTTCGTAGTCTAGCAATCCGATTTGCCTTTGCGACGTTTGCATTCGGAGTCGCTAATTCGATGCGACTCCGAATGTTCGAATTTCCCTTCGGGTGAAATTCGTACATTTTGTTAACTGGATAGCGAATTAATCTTAATCCGTTTGTGTTTGTTTTTGTATAATGCACATTTACGGAAAACGAGCGAAACTAAGAATTTTCTAATCGGGTGTCTCGATCGATTATTGAGAACGCCTCAAAGAGAACCTTTTATCTCCTTATTTCCGCATAATGTACTTCAAGAACCTTCACACGCTAGCGTGACGAATTATCGTTCAGTGCGCGTGTAATTCCACGTCCAAAAAAAAAAAACAATCTTCCATTTGTGGAAAAACTCGCGAAGTGAAATTTTATTACCTCGATAACGAATTAATTTCCATCCGTTCCGGTATCTTTTTTTCTTTTATTCTATGCACGTTTATCGAAACCAAGCCAACCCTGTGAGAACTTTATAACGAGGTGTCTCGCTCGATTATTGAGAATGCTTCGAAGAGAAGCCGTTTATCCTCTTGTTTCCGCATAATGTGCTTCAAGAACCTGCGAATGCTCGCGCGACGAATCGTCGTTCAGTGCGCGTGCAATTCCGCGTATAAAATAAAAATCGTAGGTTTGCGGAAAAGCTCGCCAAGTACGGGTAAACTTCATAGTCTAGAGTTCTCAGAGTGGGGGGGGGGGGGGGTTGCATACGAGCGGAGTCGTCGTACGAGGGTGGCTCAGTGCCTGGGCGTGCAATGGCCCACCAATTATGTAGAGTGTTCGGCGTCTAGTGACTCTAGTCTGACTCGCACTGCAGTCGAGATATACGCGTGGGCCGACGCATACACACGCGCGCACACGCGTGTTACTCGTCATATGTGACAATACTTTATAACGGAGCGTTAATGTTTCGTACGCGGGTTTATTCCGGTCTTTCGAGTGAAGTCGGTGCCGCTTTCGGAAGCTCGTTCGAGCTGCCGGCTCCGCATTTCGCGGAAAATGCATGGATGCATCTATCGTACCAATAAACCGTGGAAAATTCGTGATAATGGTCGCTCCAAGTACACCGGAGCGTGGCATCGAAGCTATCGCATGCAGCAACGTCAAACCTTCCGTTCATATTTTAGACAAATATTAAGTCATCGAAATTGTGTATGATAATAAAAATTATTTATAATATGGATTATATAAATTATTGTTAATTGTTCGTTTATCGACGGACTTCTCCTTGACAAATATTCAATGTAGAAATATGTCTTAAAAATACTTAAATCTTTCAATTAAAAAACCAAGAAACACTAAATATTCATTTATTTTAACCTTCTTTTAATTTAATTTAAAACATTGTTAACTTAAACTTTACGTTCTACGGATTTTCCTACGTAACTATCATTCTCCCATGCACGATTCCGGAAGACACTTTATTACATATAATAATAAAAATTGTATACAATCATAAAAATTATATATCAGAAAGAATCGCCCGCGCCGCCGTGCTCTACGCCGCTGTACCCAGAAGTAGGAAACACCGCGCAAGAAGCCCGATGCCGCATGCGATGCTTGGCACGACCGCAGGAAAAAGACCTGCACTTCCGATATTACAGGACGAAGCAAAATAAAAAAAAAACGCACCGTCAACGAACAGGATGAGACGCGACATTCGTTGTGGCACGGTAAAAGAAAGTTATTGAAAAAGCGAATAGAAAAAAAAAAAGAGAAAAAAAAACATTTCAATCGAACAACACCGAGCCGCGGCAATACGCCAGATTAATCCGATGCCCAGTCATCGTCGTTCCGGGCGAGAACCTTTCTATCGACTCGCACATCTTCGATTCGTCGAGGGAGAGGGGGGGTGTTGGGGGGGAGTGGGGGGGGGGGGGGGGTGGGAGTGAGGGGGGGAAGAGTATAATCGAAACGGGAGTCATTATCTTCCATTGAATGTGGAATGACTGGACGCGATCGTTGTAATCAAAGAGATATGCTTGGAAATCGAAGGATGCGCGTTGGGAAGCTGCGTAGGGTGAGAGGAAAATTGGAGCGAGGCATGACTGGCTTTTATCCATAGTGGTTGTGATTTTTTTTTTCATCTTCTTTTTTTTATTATTTACGATGCAAGCATCGCCAGCACTTCCCGAAAGCGATCAAATAATGCTCACGCGCTCTCGCCGTTGCGCTGAACGCGTGTACGTGTACGAAAGGGGTCGCCCGGGTGTGTCTGGCGATTCGGGGGAGCGAGGGTGGTTGCACAACGAGGAGCGCTTACGGATTTTTCGATGCAGTCCCCCCGCTTGCTGAAACATCGAAAAGTGTAAGGGGTGAAAACATCGAGTACAGTCACTCATCCCACGCATTCCATTGGGATCGTTTGCCGACACCCACGTGCTTTCCATGCCCCGCACCCGCGTCGCCTATTTTACCGAGGGGTTGATATCCGAGTGGGCGCGCGGCACGTACACTGCGCGATCCTTCACGCGAAACAGCGCAGCAGTTTTCACGGTATTTATTTTTTTTTAACCTTCCCCGCACGCCGATCGCCGGAAGGGTGCGAAACAACAATGATAATCAAGGGCCATTGTGCCGGCTCGGTCGGGGCTTGGAGTGGCGCTCGGCGCGTGACGAGTTACTTTGAAACGGCCGATATGCGCGATTTGTTTCGCAGAGACAACGGCGAGGGGCCAAAAAAAATCGCCAGACCAAACGTTTGTGCAGCCTGCGAGGGGCGGAGCGAAAACCGCCCGCGGAGGCCGAAGGCAATTGGGTGGACTGACTAAACCCTACCGGGCAGTCGAACAAAGGATGATCGGAAAAGGTTACGCGATTAAAAACGAAAGGGTTTATTCGACGGTTTCGAGATTGAGATCAGAAAAGCCCATCCTAGGTACTCATTACAATTACTTGCTACGTTTGGTAAGAGAAATTTAGTGCTGAAATCGATCCGTCATATTCATCACCGCAAGTTCCCCAACTCATAATCTGATTGGAAAAGGTTGCGTCATTAAAAATAAAAGGGTTTATTCCTAAATAAAGATTTATTCGCGGTTTCGAGATTGAGATCAGAAGAACCCATCCTAGTTACTCATTACAATTGCTTGCTACGTCTCG
>JAPYZC010003427.1:0-12745 GCA_030522665.1 Ichneumoninae sp. A BG-2022a | reverse complement strand
ACAAATTACCCGGCGACCTAACTATTTTTCTTACATAAAAATTAGTCTTTTCGAAGACAGATCGGCCAAACGCGAGTTTCAGGGAGAAATTTGAACTTTTGTCGATGGGACAAAAATCTAAAAAATCATCAACCATATCGGAAGCGCTTTGTGCCCCAAATGTTTTTTTTTTTTTAATATCCTTTCAAGACCAGTGTTTTTATGCAATAATTCCGAAATGTTATTGACAACTTAACGATAAAAATAATTGGTCAACAAATTACCCAGCGACCTAACTATTTTTCTTACATAAAAATTATTCTTTTTTTTTTTTTTTTATACGTATGAATTTTTTCAGAGTTTTTTGTAATCTTTGAAAATCGCGTTTTTCTATGTTCAAACTGTGAAAAACGCAATTTTCAAAGATTACTAAAAAATTCTGAACAAAATGGGTACGTATTCAAATTGTTAAGTTGTCGGGTAATTTGGTGAATAATGATTTTTATCTTCAATTTGTTGATAACAAATTGGAATTATTATTTCACGAAAAAAATCTATGCAGTAACTCAAATATACTTAATTTTTTTCGATTTTTTAACGCGAAGCGTTCACCATCCATTTTTTTCTCTCAGTGTACGAATTACCGAATTCTATTATATTACCAGAACGTCCAAATCGCGGGGGTCGCTGAAATAATTTGGAACAATTATAGGATGAGTTCTCGCATCCGTGTCGCGCAGTTTTATGTATCCTCGGCTTCTCGGCCTCAACAGCAGCGGTATCACCGAGTAAGTATCCTTGTAGAGGATTCCCTCGAAGACGCTCGCGAAGAATTCGTCCTGGAGGCCGCAAGCCCTCTTACCGATCAAACCCCCATCAGTGTTGTCCGCCGACGACGCCAGGAACAGCTGAATATCCGGGCGATCCTTGGAAGCGTTTGCGTACCTGAGTAAAAATTAAATATAATATTAACACATTTTCTGTCTTATAAAAAAAAATAAAAAATGGATGAAGAAATATTGCTATGGATTTTTTTTTTTAATTCTTCAACTTTTTTCAGTTTGAACTGCTGCACCGATTTTTCGCGAAACACCCGTTATTCCTTTCACTATTTCAAACATTTGTACTCAATTTCGGCCCGATCGATCAAGATTCGTTATTCTATTGGAGAATTAAAAAAATTGACAATAATCAAATTAAAAATCCTACATCGATATTTGATAAATTGAATACCTGACACGCACCCACCCGGTCGCCAGGAAATAAAAATTGTACAAGTTCCATTTTTCGACGTTCAAGACTGCTTTAAGTACTCTGGCTAGAATTGTGAATTTACCGGTGAAATATCTTAGTCGCAATTTATGCCGATAAAGTTGTAAATAACATTCTACCGATAGCCAAAACTCCCAACTTTAATTTTCAAAGTCGGTGCCCTACGCTTACTTCACAAAAACAATGTAACAGGTAAAATCATTATTTCAAATTCACCTGAGCGATATTTTTAATTAAAAAAAATATATATTAGAAATATTACAAATTACAATTATAATTCGTAAATATAATAATAACAATGTAATTGTAAATTGTAATTATATTATAAATTGTACATTACAAATTTATTATGTATTCCAGATACAAATTCCCGTCCTTAGAATATATTTCGTTGGCACGATTAATTAACCAGTTATTTACCGCCTTATTTAACCAGTCAAAAAAAAAAAACCATAAAAAAAATGAAAACAGCATCCCCAATAAAAAAAACCCCGGACTTACTTCGTATTGACAAAAGCCATGGCCTCGCACTCGGGCATGGTGTAAAGTGGTCCGGACCTCTTCTCCAAGAATTCCTTAATCGTCCGAAGCGTCAGGAACCTGGGCAGAATAAAAGCGAATCCGGACTCGGGACACTCCTCGGGTGGATCGATGAGATAAGTCATTCCGCCGATGGCCACGTGATCCTGAAGATTGCGCCCGACGCCGGGAAGGTGATGAACGATCGGTACGCCGACCTGGCGCAGATGATCGCGAGGGCCGACGCCGGAGAGCATGAGGAGCTGTGGCGACTGAATGGACCCAGCGGCCAGGATGACCTCCCGATCGGCGTGGACGACGTACCTCGAGCTGGGACCCCTGCGAAATTTCACCCCGTAGGCGATCTTGGAGGTCTCGCCGATGAGAATCTCCTCGACCATCGCGTGAGTGCTGACATGGAGATTCTTCCTCCTGGACACGGGCCGCAGGAAGGCCTTGGCGGTGCTGCAGCGAAGTCCGTCCCTGAGGGTCCCGTGGGAATACGTGAAGCCGGTCTGCCTGGGCCCGTTGACGTCGAGGCTCTCGTAGCCCATTTCCCGTCCGGTCTCCAGAAAACAATCGGCGATCGGCGTATGATGACGAAACCTCTCGACCGTCAAGCCACCGCCGTTACCGTGATAAGGGCTGTCGCGCAACTCGGGGATGCTCATGTTCTCGGATACCTGAATTAGGGTTGCCGCACGGAGAAAAAATTACATAGTAAAAGCAATCATATTGACGTTTTACCATAAAAAAAATAGTAGAATCGATTCAAAATTTATTTTGAATCTATTTTACTATTTTTTTATAGATTAATCGTGGAATCGTTCTTTGCATAGCAAATGATCATTTGGATCGATTCTTACAGGCCGATTAACTTATCGAATCGATTTGTCATGTTCAAGATCGATTCACATATTTAACCGGTATGCTATAATAACGAAAGAATCGTACAATGCTGCAGCAGTCTAGATTCTGCGTGCCGACGACTTACGCAAGGTAGGGAAGAGCGGGGCAAAATGGAAAAGTGGGGCAAAATGGAACAGTGGGGCAAAACGGGCAGAAGGGGTCAAAGTCAATTTTCCAATAGTTTTTGGATGCCAAATTTTGTCCCAACGATACATTCGAATTTCCAACCATTGCCATTCCCGTGATAAGGACTGCCGCGCAATTCGGGAATGCTCATGTTCTCCGATACCTGAAGTATGAAGAATGAAGTATGCCGTTTTTGAATCGATTAATCATGGAATCGATCTTTGCATAGTAAATGATCATTTGGATCGATTCTTACAGGCCGATTAACTTATCGAATCGATTTGTCATGTTCAAGATCAATTCACACATTTTACCGGTATGCTATAATAACGAAAGGAACATTAATTCCGCGAACGTACAATGTTGTAGTAGTCCAGATTCTGGGTGTCGACGAGTTACGCAATGTATATACACGACGGCGACGAGTGACACGCGAGAGAAAGGGACAACTATATATTTTGTCTTCGTCTATTGCATGCATCGATTATTTTGACTTGATTCTATATTTAGTCAATTTGAAAAAAAAATGTGATTGGATGTGTTCGTACATATACGAACATTGGTCATCTTGAAAATGATTTTATTCGTATTCGATTCGTCGAGCGACGATCCGAATCCACCCCAGAGATCGATCTTATTGTTTCGGGGTTTCGTTCCGTCCCTGATAGACAAGCGCACCGAAAAGTACCAGTTGACGTAATAATTGCGACATGTGCCGCACATGTCGCAATTATTGTGTCCTACCTTGAAGTAGGGATTTCCGGCGTTCGTACATATACGAATTTTAGTCATCTTGAAAATGATTTTATGTCGGAATCGATTCATCGGGCAACGATCCGAATCGATCCCAGAGATCGATCTTATCGTTTGCATCGGGCCCTGATAGACAAGCGTCACGATAAGTAGCAGTTGACGCAGTAATTACGACATGTGCCGTACATGTTGCAATTATTGCGCAACCCTATCTTGAAATAAGGAAGAAAGCTCTCGTAGTCCCAACCGCGATTTCCGGTGTTCGTACATATACGAACATTAGGCATCTTGAAAATGATTTTAATCGGTCTATTCATCGGGCAACGATCCGAATCAATCTCTATCGATCTTATCGTTTCGATCCATCCCTGATAGACAAGCGCAATTATTGCGTCAATTCTACCTGGGGTCAATCCTACCTTGGGTCAATCCTACCTGGGGTCAATCCTACCTGGGGTCAATCCTACCTGGGGTCAATCCTACCTGGGGTCAATCCTACCTGGGGTCAATCCTACATGTGGTCCATCCTACCTGTGGTCAATCCTATCTGTGGTCAATCCTACCTGTGGTCAATCCTACCTGGGGTCAATCCTACCGGGGGTCAATACTACCTGGGGTCAATCCTACCTGGGCCAATCCTACCTTTGGTCAATCCTACCTTAAAGTAAGGAAGAACGCTCTCATAGTCCCAGCCGGGATTTCCTGCGTCTCGCCACGAGTCGTAGTCCTCGCGATTGCCGCGTACGTAGAGCATGGCGTTGAGGACGCTGCTGCCTCCGAGGACCTTCCCTCTGGGCCAGTTGCACCGGTTGTCGCGCATGCCCTGGCAGTAGGAGTGCGACGGTTCGGTCTTGAACTGCCAGTCCATCGACGTCAGCTGCAGCGTCGGGAAGACCAGAGGAACGTCCGACAGGATCGTCTCGTCGCCACCGGCCTCCAGCAACAGAACCGTCCAGTTTTCGTTGTCAGACAATCTGTTCGCCAGAACGCATCCGGCCGAACCTCCGCCCACGACCACGAAGTCGTAACGCGTCAGCATCGCGCAAGGTGGCACGATCGACACTCTGTTTTCGCGATCTATTATGTCCCGACGCAGGAGCACTATGAGGAAACGCAGGAAAATCAGGAAACTCACTTCCGGTCCGTACGAGAGAGCTATCCGCGTCGCGGAGAACGTTCCCATTAGCGTCATCGCGAGAACTGCGGTGCTGTGTCGTACAACAAAAAAAAAACATTTATTTGACGGCCACCGTTTATTAAGATTAAGTAAAATATTTATTTGAGTTAAATAAATATTTATTTGATTTAAATAAATATTTATTTGATATAAATAAATATTTATTTGATTAAAATAAATATTTATTTGATATAAATAAATATTTATTTGATATAAATAAATATTTATTTGATTTAAATAAATATTTATTTAAATGAAGTAAATAGTTACTTAAATGAAATAAATGTTTTACTTAATCTTAATAAACGGTGGCCGTCGAATAAATGTTTTTTCTGGATGTAGGCGATAAATTTATGAACCCGAATTGTTTATTTAACGATCATTGTCGCGGAAGAATCTACAATGGAATGATTATCGAGGAAACCGAATAATGAACTTATGGAAAAGTACTTTGGGTCAATGAAGCGAAATCTAATCCTTCTTGATGAGGCCGTTCTCGATAACTGGTGAAAGTACCTGCACGAGTTGCTCGTCGCGACCACCGGAAAGCTTAGTCAGCAAATCGAGACACGTACCTCGAAGGCGGTACGACGATCCGCACGATATATATATATGTTTTTTTTTTGTTTGTCACAACACATCGGGTCATTAAGAAAACTGATCGGGTAGTGAAATCTTTGTTTTAACGAACGCAAACGAAAAAATTAAGAAATTAAAAAATTAAAAAATTAAAAAATTAAAAAATTAAAAAATTAAAAAATTAAAAAATTAAAAAATTAAAAAATTAAAAAATTAAACGTTCACTTCGCTATATATTATGAGAGTCTATGTACATCGATACAGGATTGTTAATTCGTAGCTTGTCGAGACAAAAGTAATTGAGTGGCGTCTAAGCTTAACGATACTTAGCCTCTATGGTATTATAACAAATTTAAAAAAAATATATATAACGATACTTAATCTAAAACGCTGTCAATATACATAAATACATACAAAAATACATTCTTTCTGTCATGAATAGCGGATAACCACCTCACGGTCAAATAGGTTTGTACGTTTGATAAACCTTTGATAAATTCTCTTTCTCGTCAATTGTGTTTTTACAAAAATCCTAAAATTACACTGTAAATTATACTTGTTCATAAGCCTTTACAATCTTCTTTGTCGTCTTTCTCCATCGATTCGGCAATTTTTTTCATTATGCACACGTACATTTGTACAAACCTTTTTTCACCGCGTATCGTAGAGGATACTTAATCTCGACCAGGATTGTAAATGCCGCTCGACCACGCCGCATATCTTGAATGTAGCGGCAAACTATCTAATCTCTAGAGACTTCAAGGAATCACTTATTTATCATTACAAATTTACACTCGTCGTTGGAACCGTGTCGATAACCAAACGCGTTTTCCTTGCTTCGGTGCGAACGTGCATTTGTGTCTGCGCGTGCTTCTGCGAGTCAAGGGTCCCGACGTCAAGGAAAACTTTCCCTCGTCTCTCGCTAATAAGCTTTCACCGCGAACTCCTATATATACATATACATATATATAGACAGTATTAAGTGTTTCATTTCCGTCATCTACTTAGTCATCTCATATTTTACTCTGCTATTATTTTACAAGCTTCGCGGTTCTCCGCGGTTTTTGAGTGATGCATATAAACCAGAGCTGAGAAGTATGTATCGAAGTACTACGTCCTTGAAGTACCAAGTACCTCAAGTACCAAGTACCAAGTACCAAGTACCTCAAGTACCATGTATCTCAGGTACCAAGTACCTCAAGTACCAAGTATCTCAGGTACCAAGTACCTCAAGTACCAAGTACCTCAAGTACCAAGTACCTCAAGTACCAAGTACCTCAAGTATCAAGTACCTCAAGTGCCAAGTACCTCAGGTACCGAGTACCTCAGGTACCAAGTACCTCAAGTGCCAAGTACCTCAAGTGCCAAGTACCTCGAGTACCAAGTACCTCGGGTACCAAGTACCTCAGGTACCAAGTACCTCAGGTACCAAGTACCTCAAGGACCAAGTACCTCAAGTGCCAAGCACCTCAAGTGTCAAGTACCTCAAGGACCAAGTACCTCAAGTGCCAAGCACCTCAAGTGTCAAGTACCTCAAGTTCCAAGTACATCGAGTTCCAAGGACCTCGAGTTTCAAGTACCTCAAGTTCCAAGTACATCGAGTTCCAAGGACTTCGAGTTCCATGTACCACGAGTTCCAAGTACCTCAAGTTCCAAGTACCTCGAGTTCCAATAGTCATGTTTATCTTTTTTAGTCTCTCAGTCTTCAGATTAGTTTCGAGGATTAATATCCCCAAACGTCGAGCCAAACCGTCGGACGTCATTCTCAGCCGGAGGGTTTCCTCTTGAGCCAAAACTCCTTGATCAAATCCGACCCCTTCTCCCCGATCATGATGGTCGGTGCATTGGTGTTTCCGCTGACGAGATTGGGCATGATCGACGCGTCGATGACCCTCAGACCCTGAACACCGTAAACCCGAAGCTGAGGATCAACGACGGCGTCGGGATCCCATCGGGGTCCCATCTTGCACGTGCCTACCGGATGATAGATCGTCGCCGAGTAGTGCCTTATCATGCACTCCCAGTAAGCGTCCGTGTACAGCGGAATGTGCCGGCAGCCCGGAAACGGTATCGGATTGAGTTCGCTGCCGTACTTCCTGAACGCCGCCGTTCTGCTCAGAGCGACGGCGATCTTCACTCCCTCGACCAGCGTCGCCATGTCCTCGGGTTCCTTGAAGTAGTTCGGATAGATAAGCGGATGGTCGAAGGGATTCCTGCTGCGCAGCCTTATGAGCCCCTTGCTCTTCGGCCTGAGGAGCATCGGAATCGCGCTCCACACGTCCATGTTGCTTATGGGACCGAACACCGCGTCGTAGAATCTCTGGGTCAGACCGTGGGCCTTGCGAATCTGTCGGCCACCGTCGGAGTTCGTCGAGCCCGAGATGAAGTGGAGCTCGATGTCGGGGAAGTCCTCGGTGGCGTTGACGTACTTGGTGTTGACGAAGGCGAGGCCCTCGACGCCGCCGAGGACCGTCAAGGGACCGTCGCCGAAGACCGCGTACCTCATCACCGCCGAGGCGCTGTGCAGACGACTCTCCACCATTGAGACCTCCTGGTTCACCATGAAGGTCAGACCGCCCAGGCCCACGTGGTCCTGGAGATTGTTGCCGACACTGGAGTCCTGGATCACCGGAATGCCGTGCTGGGAGAGATGATCCTTCGGGCCGATTCCGGAGAGCATGAGAATCTGCGGGGAGTTCACCGAACCACCGGACAAGATGACCTCCTTGGTGGAGCGAATCCTGTACATCTTCCCGTCGCGGATCATCTCGATTCCGTAGGTTCGCCTCGTCGTCGGGTCTATGAGGACCTTGGTCACGTGGCTGTTGAGGGCGACGTGGAGGTTCGACCTCAGCCTCGCCGGTCTCAGGAAGGCTTTCGATGAGGAGCAACGACTTCCGCTTCGAATCGTGCCCTGGGCTATCATGAAACCTGTCTGGTGGGCGCCGTTTATGTCTCTTATCTCGTAGCCCATTTCTTGACCGGCCTGGACGAACGCTGTGGCCAGGGGGGTCTTCCATGGAGCCTCCTGGACTGTTAGGTAACCTCCGGTTGAGTGGTAGATCGTTCGCGCCAAGTAGGGGTTCTGATTGTCCTCGGATTTCTTGAAGTAGTAGAGCGCGTCCTTGGAACTCCAGCCGGGGTTTCCCTGCTGCTCCCAGGTGTCGTAGTCCTTCCGGTTGCCGCGCAGGTAGAGCATGTAGTTCAGAACGCTGCTGCCACCGAGCACCTTGCCCCTTGGCCAGTTGCAACGACCGTTCTCCATTGCTGGGACAATTTATAAAAAATGGAAATCTTTTATACTGTTTATAATTGAGGGTTTTTTTTTTTTTTTTTTAGACGAGTTTTGATTAAATACATATGGGTGTGTTTATCTGGATGCGAATCTTTGTGGGAGCAGTTGGACGCGTTGGAGAGGGGTGGCTTGATAAGAGACCAACGTGGCAGCGGAAAGAACCGTCACGCTTGAGTTTACTTTCTAAAGGAAATCGGTGGACTGTTCCAGAATCGACAAATATCAAATGTCAAATAATGCAGTCTTTCGTTGTTATGTAGAGCTGGTCAATGTATTCATGTTAGATCAAGAAAAAAAAGTTATTTGACGGCCACCTTTTATCTGGTTTAGGTAAAAGATTTATTTCATTGGAATAAATATTTATTTAAATTAAGTAAATGGTTACTTGAATCAAGTAAATGTTTTACTTGAACCGAATGAACGGTTCCAAAATAAATTATTTTTCGGTCAAATAAATGATTTTTCTGGGTGTAGACTGTCAACGGGGTTTCTAGAGGGGTCGGCGATTATTAGTCGGGACCATCGAATTAATTACCCAGGCAAGCTCCTCCCTGGGGCTCCGTCTTGTATTTCCAATCTAGTTTACTGAGTTGAAGATATCCGGCTAGAAGAGGCACGTCGGAAATTTCTGTCTCGTCTCCCCCGGCTTCCAGCAGCAGTACATTCCAATTGTCTATTTCTGATAGACGACTGGCGACCACGGCACCTGTTCCGGTAAAAATTAAATCGTCGGTTAATTTACGCAATTATGGTTACAATAAAGCCAGAAAAAAAATTTATTTGATTTGAATAAAAATTGATTTAATTTAAATAAAAATTTATTTGATTTGAATAAAAATTTATTTGATTTGAATGAAAATTTATTTGATTTGAATAAAAATTTATTTGATTTCAATAAAAATTTATTTAAATGAAATAAATATTTTACTTAAACCAAACAAACGGTGGCCGTCAAATAAATTTTTTTTCTGGGTGTATCAAACGAGATTATTTTTATGAAAACACAAAATACCGACCTGCCGAGCCGGCGCCGACGACGATGAAATCGTACGAGGTCTGCAACAATTCCGTGGGCATATTGATCGGTTGCGATTCCTTGTCCATAACTTCGTACTGGAAGTAAGCCAATGCAACAGCAAAAGCGGGAAAGAACCACGACAGACTTCCGGCGGCGCCTGAACCCAAGACAGACGCAAGTGTGCTCTCGATGCCCATTTTTTTTCAATGGATGTAAACAAATATCGAAAGCGATTCTGTACACAAGAATTAATTATTAATATTTATTTGTTTTTATCATTTATTATATATTATTAATTAACACTGCGTGGTCACGTTGGTTCAAATTCAACCGGCGGGTTTTCAAACTTTATTAATCGAAACCTATCCGTCGAATTGGAACAAAAAAATTATTGAACACACTTCGAATATTCTACAACATGCCTCGATAATTGCAATTCAAGAAGATTAATAACGATATGTAAAATAAAATCTTGAAATCGAACAACGGGTCATTTTGACCCAGAGTGACCACGAAGGGTTAATTGATTAATTTTTCTATTGATTTGAATCATCATTATTATTTGATTATTATTTAATATATATATATACATATATATTTTATTTATTTATATATATATTAAATTTAAATTGATTAATTTGATTAATCAATTTAAATTTAATCGATCAAAATTTATATAACTTTTTTTGAAAATCGTGATAAATCGTTTATTAATTAATTATTAATTAACGCTGCGCGGTCACATTGGCTAAAATTCACCCGGCTGGTTTTCAAACGTGTACTAATCGAAACCTATCCGCCGAACTGTAATAAAAAATTATCGAACACGCTTTGAATATTCTAGAACATGCCTCGACAATTGTAATTCAAGAAGATTAATAACGATACGCAAAATAAAATGTCGAAATCGAATATCGGGTCATTCTGACCCAGAGTGACCACGAAGGGTTAATTGATTAATTTTTTATTGATCCAAATTAATCAATTTAAATTGAATCGATCAAAATCAATATAAATTTTTGTAAAAATCGTGATAAATCGTTTTCGCCCCCGGCAAGTGAAAATATGAATGCGTACGAAAAAAAAAACAATCACACGCACCGTAACGAAATATTTTCGTTAATCACAGCATAACACTGACTTATGATCGGACCGCGTGCACAAAGTCTTCCCGTCGCGTAAGCAGGAAACTGCGAATGAAACTCCTCATCCGCGCGACCAACTCTTATACAGTCGATTTATAGAGAGTTCCCTATAGCGTGTATAAATTTCACTCGAGCTGCGCTCCAGACGATGCGGCCCTTGAACGTCAACTGCTCGAACGGAAAATGTATTAGGCGATGTCCCGAAGAGCGTCACGTAGTACGGCGTATTACGCGCGGGGGCCTCGATATCTATAACCGAGAACCGCGTGGTCAGTTAACAGTAATCGAGTACGTGCAACGAATACAACGATCAGTCTCTCGAAACATTGTCCGACAAAACTTTCGGCTGTTAAGTAATTCGAAGGTGACGAAGAGTTGTTCGTCACGGAAGAAGCTATTGGCACGACACGGACTAATCACACATGTGAGATGCTTTGCCGCACTTAAAAAAAAACAAAAAAAACGGATATCCGGAAAATGGCAGGAAAAAAAATTGTCAAAAAATCGCATAGAATCTCAAAATTAAGCAGAGTACAAAAAAGACTACCGAATGATTAAGAAACAATTAATCAAAAAGGTACTCGGAATGTTGTTTTATATTTATTGAAAATGAATTATTGAAATTACTAAGTCGCTGCACATTTTTAAAAACGATGATAAAATACTAATGAATGCACAATATTGTCAACCAAAAATACTTGCTTGACTCGACTGAAATGACGATAGTTTTTATGAGGATAGAATTTATTTTACGTATTTTCAATCGCGCCCCTAAAATAAAATCGAATGATTAACGACCAAACAAACAAAAGGGTACTCAGAATTTTATTTTCATTGAAATTAGTACATCGCAGCGCATTTTTTAAAAACGAAGATAAAATCCTAATGAGTGCGCAATCTTCTCACCGAAAACTAGTTGCTCGACTTAAATAAAATGACAATATCTTTTATCGCTCAATAAAAAAAAGTATACGCGAAAATATATTTTACATATATTAAATCGCACCCCTAAAACAATAATGTAACATCTCATATAGGATTGCCATACACATTGTTACAATGTTATTCTGGTGCGAAAAAACTTTGCACGCCCAAAATAGTATATACTTTATTTCACTCGGTGCGTAAAATGCGGTTTTACGGAACTCGTGTGATTGCAACACTCGCCTTCGGCTCGTGCTGCAAACTCACACTCGTCAGAAAAAGTTTTATCGCACTAGTATCGTAATGTACTATTATTATATCCTCAGACGTAATGTGACGGAGTTCCCGAGCAAATATTTTTAAATATATTTTTTATACTTTTAAATATATATACGCAAAAGTAAAACAAAATAAATAAAATTTAGCGGTATGTTTTCCAGGAAGACAATCGAGCCAATAACTTTTATTCGAGACTTCCGGCACTGACTCAATAATCTACCGCGGAACACCCACAAATTTCCCGGACTACCCGCTAATCGAGAGGTTTAATAAGGAACATCGTTATTACCGACGCGGAAAACAACAACACGGCAATAATCTAACATCCATCTCGGGGGGGTATTTTGCATTCGGGTTTGGATGTCATCGTGTCATGAAAGACACGAATCCAATTTCCGGACGGTTGCTCGAGAGTTTAACGACACCGGTCCCGTCGTGGTGTAATAATTGAGAACCGCGCGGATTGTGCGGTACCATCGAAATCGCCGCCACACGCGGGAGAGAAAATAATGTGTCGATTCCTTTTGACAAGCGGCTATTACGGAGAAAATCATTTAAAAAAATTATTAACTCTCGAAGAATTAAATAAATACGTCACGTTTAGTTTCATTTATTTTATAAATAATATATTTTTCTTCGACTAATTATTTAATTTAATTTTTTTCCATCCCACCAATTAATTTACCATCGACATCTCTACCACACGCGCCAGAGAAAATAATGTGTCGATTCCTTTTGACAAGCGGCTATTACGGAGAAAACCATTTTTT
>JAPYZC010003426.1:0-14037 GCA_030522665.1 Ichneumoninae sp. A BG-2022a | reverse complement strand
TGAGTATGAGTATGAGTATGAGTATGAGTATGAGTATGAGTATGAGTATGAGTATGAGTATGAGTATGAGTATGAGTATGAGTATGAATATGAGTATGAATATGAGTATGAATGTGAGTATGAGTATGAGTATGAATATATTATTCCATTCTGTTTTGTTATTCTATGAGTCTATTGCGAGTCTGTTACGGGTTTCTCGGAGTTTATGCTATGTTTATGAGTTTATGTTGTGTCTTTTGTTGCATCTGTGATGCTTCGTTTGCGCTGTATATGTGCCTAGAGGACCTCTGGTCCTACAGTACAATAAATCAATCTATCTATCTATCTATCTATCTATCTATCGGAACGAATTTTATTATTATTATCATTATTATTATTGCAACGACTGGGCGAATAACTAACGCGCGTATTTGGTTTTGGAGCAGAAATTGTTCATTATAATCGAAGCTAAATTATATATTATATAAATTAATAAACTGTCATTAGTCTTATGACAGTTTGCGGATCGCAATTTCTGAAAATCCGATGAAGGGCCTCGTCAACTGGTCAATCGATAATCTGTACGTTTGTCATTAGTCGTACCGAGCTATTACAGTTATCCATGTAATATCGTATGTCTCAGGCAATCCTCATATCTATATTCCGATGCATTATATATTGTATGGAATAAATGATATGTGATATAAGGAAAGAAAAAAAAACTCTATAAAAAACGTACGTCTCGTCGACAATTAACCGCTGAAATGTTTGCCAACGGGACTCTTCGCAAAGTTCGTCCTATTCGAGACTCGCTGTTAAGTTTCCGTGGAAATTCTACAGTGCAAATTTAATCATCGTAATTTCTACCTAATTGCCACGGGCACCTGCAGAAAGTCGTATCTTACGAGGTAAAACTGGTCAATATATTGCGTCCCAATTATGGAGGGACATTTTCACAATTTTTGACCTGATCGGAAAGAATTTTATTAAGCATTGAATAATAATAATATACAATATTATTATTATTATTTTACATACAATAAATGATATGAGAAAAGAAAAACAAATTATTAAAAAGTCGGTCTCGTCGACAATTAACCGCTGAAATGTTTGTCAACGGGAATCATCGCGAAATTTGCGCTATTCGAGACTCGCGGTTAAGTTTTCGTAGAAATTCTGAAGTGCAAATTTAACCATCGTAATTTCTGTCTAATTGCCTTCGGCGTCTGCAGGAATTCGTATCTTACGCGGTAAAAGAATATTATATAATAATAATAATATTATTATTATATGATATGTAATGTAAAATAAATTATATGTGCTATAAGAAAAGAAATCACTATATTAAAAAAAAAGTCCGTCTCTTCGACAATCAACTGCTGAAATGTTTGCCAACGAGACTCTTCGCAAAGTTCATCCTGTTCGAGAGTCGCTGTTAAGTTTCCGCAGAAATTCCAAAGTGCAAATTTAACCATCGTGATCTCTACCTACCTGAGTGCCTTCGCCAATTGCAGAAATTTATATCTTATAAGGCAAAAGCGACCAATATATTCGTGCCAATCTTGGTGGGAAATATTAATGGCTTTAACCATAACCCGAACGAATTATACGCGGATTCTCGGTTGCAAGTGACTCGCAGTGTCAACCGCCGGCCCCATTACCGTTTCATCGGTTATCGAACGTGCAAACTTAACCGTCGTGATTTCAGCCTAATTGCCTTTGACAACTGCAGAAATTCGTATCTTGCGAGGTCAAAGTGGTCGATATGTACGTGCCTATACATTGCAATCCGCGTAGCCTATATTCACCACCTTAACCCCATCTAGAAAGAATTACATTATCCATTACATTACACAGTATTATTTATTTATTTATTTATTTATTTATTTATTTATTTATTTATTTATTTATTTATTTATTTATTTATTTATTTACCGGGACCAGCCCCTTTACATAGTTTTATACACTTGTTTTTAAATAATAGTTATTAAAAATGATTAATAAATAAATAAATTATTATTCTTATCATATTACATTTGGTATTTTACTGAGTCATATTTCGAAACTTAAAAAAAATTGGCAAACAAAGCAGTTCTAAGACATGAGTGGGAGAGAGGAGTTTCTATAAAAATGAAAAAAGGAAAAGGGAGGCGCCTAGTCACAAGCAAGTCTCGTGTGGAGTGCAGATAACTTTTACAAATCGTTAACTCAAGTGTTTAGAATTTTTTTAAATCGTTCACTTAAGCGTTTAATTTTTCGACTTTTATAATTCGTTACTCTGAAGCTCTAGTATACAGGATTTATTTACATATTATATTTCGATTGCAGATCCAAAATCCGTCAAATAAATCAAATCAGACGATACGTAATAAATTATATGCGAAATAAAAAAAATAAAAAAATTAGTTTAAAAAAAGTGCGCTAATTCTCGACTACAGGTGACTCGGCAATATCGCTATTGACCTCATTACCGTTCTATCGGTTATCGGACGCCTTCATAAACCGTAAACTTAAGCGTTTAACTTTTTCGACTTTTATCATTCATCACTCTAATATGGAGCTCTAATGTTTACTTATATATTATACTCCGATTATAAATGAGAAAACCGTCATATAAATCAAATAAAATAAAACGATATGTAATAAATCATAAGCGATATAAAAAAGAATTTAAAAAATGAGTAAAAAAAAAGTTCTCGAATTCTCGATTACAGGTGACTCGACACTGTTCCATCCGGCCCCATTACCCGTTTTATCGGTTATCGGACGTTAATAATTGAAGCGCTGATTATTCAACGTTCGACAGATGAACACCTAAATTATTTCGTTTACGTAAATTATCGCCTCCCGCTTTGTCCCCCTGACACAACCCCCCCCCCCCCGCCCCCACCTCCGAGGCGACGGTGCACACCCGTTTGATTAATTATTTCATACAACAACCGTCTATACGTCTATACCGCTCCGCCCCGCCTACCCGGAGCGTATACGAGCCGAATGATTATTAAAGTTTATCAAGTTTGCGCTTTCGGTGCATCGATCGGTCTCTCATCCAACCCCCCCGTCCCGCAGAACACCCGCAACCGACGGCTTTCGCACAGGAGAGGCGCGATACGAATCTGTGATTGGGCGCGCTCGACGAACGCGAGGACGGCGAGGATTATTCGTGCGCCGCGTCGCCTTTCTATATCGCCGTGTCCTCGTATGCGAAACCCGCGCGATATTCGCGGGTGTTACCGACGCCACCGGCAACGCGAACTCGCCAAACTTCCCTGTCGTCTCTGCATACATATTATATATATGTCTATATATATATATGTATATACATATGTGTATAAACACATACGTATATAAGAATATACTCATACGTATATATATATCCACATATAAACATACATATGTGTATGTACACATGGGACATTCCACGCCGATTTTATTAAGTTTTGGGCACTCACTCCTTACACGTAAGAAGTTCCTGTTAATTAATTAAGATCACTTTTGCTTCCTCATAGAGGAAGCTTTTTTTCAATATCTTGATTCCATCGGACGTCCGTGTCGTACTGTGACTTCAATATATGTGCATCGATTCCATTGTCCCTGGTTTTTAGGTCCCTTATGATGTTCATTCGTAATAGTCGCGGGATTTTTTTGCTTTTTTTTTTGCATCACCAGTGAAACTTTTTAATCCCCGAAAAATCAAATCGGAAAACGCTGTTTTAAATAATCTGACTAATTGACAATGATTCTATGATTTAAAATATGGTTTTCGGGAACCACTCGATAATGGGATGTCAGTATTTAGTTTTTATTTTTATTATATCAACTGTATTTGGGCCTTCCGGTATTTTGATAAACTTCAAAAAAATGTAAATCCATTGATATTTGAGACAGTTATAACCGATAAAAAAAAATGCTTGAAAATCATATTTTGTATCATAGAATCAGTGTGAATGTTTTTCAGATTTTTTAAAACGGCGTTTTCGGAATTGGTTTCTCGAGGATTAAAAAAATTATATTAATGGTGATGTAAAAAGAAACCTAAAAAATCCCTTATGGGTCGACAACAACCGCTGAAGCAACATACTAAAATAAAAAACGAACAAAATCGACGGGACTGACAGACATGGGCTGCTGATTTGACGTGGAATGCCCCATACACACATCCATATATATATATATATTCTATGTTTTATGTACCGTGTAGAGAACACTCGTGTCGCGCCGCTGGAGCTGCAGCATTTTCGTGTACATAAAAAGAAAATAAAAAATAAAAGACGAAGAGAAAAATCGTCCGTATCAGTTCCGCGCGATTCGGCTGAGCAACGACGGGTTTTACGGACAGTGCTCGTTTTTTTTTTTTTTTGCATTCAATTTTTTTTTCTTCTCCTTTCCTCGCTCACGCGGCCGTGTGCGATAAAGAGCAACGCAGTCGAGAGTCGGACGTTTGAATGAAAATGTTATCAATTATCCGCTCGCCGGGCGAGTGAGCTTCGGTGTAGTCCAAAAAAAAAAAGTGATTGAAGAAAGATTTATTTAAAAAAAAAGACGAGCTCGCCGAGAAGCGCATTTCATTCAGAAATCGATTATCTCATTAGGGCCGCCGAGGAAGGGTCGCCGTCGGGCGCTGAAGAGAAAAAAAAATACGCCATTGTGCCCGGTTTCGCGTGTACCATTAACTGAAATTAAATCGTATCCGCTGAGGGATCGCGAACCGAGTTGTGAAGTGTGCATGGATCTCCGGGCTCTTCGTGCATACATATATATATATACATCTATATCGGTATATCTCACGGTGAAAGCGTAATTATATGAAATATTGAAAAGAAACGAGAGGAATGGTACATGGTCGGTGAGAGCAGTGAGAAAAAAAAGTAAAAAAAATAGAAGAAAAACCGAGAAATCTCTGAATAACGTGTACAGCGAAGTACAATGTATATATAGGTATATGTAGATGTATGTGCGTCTGGTATTCCACTGGCGTGTGACCCGCAGCCGGGGCGCCTGTAACGAGAGCTTAACATTAAAAAAGACAAAATTAAAAAAACAAACAAACGAGAAGAGAAGAAAAATTAAATAAATAAAAAACTGGCGTCGGAGGAGCGAAGAGCTGAATGTCGGATTCTTCCGAGGCGCGAGCGAGGAGTAATAAGGTCGATTCAACCGTATACTGCCGAACGCGCGTTGAGCTACTGTATACGGCCGGTCGTGTATAGGGATTGCATTCAACAATATATTTTCTATGCTCTCATACTCGCGGAAACGAGAACTCGCCGAGAAAATTGCGAGTCTTCGGGTGTCTCGGGGGATTTATCACCGGGATTCAGAGATATCTCGGGCTTAACGATTCGAACTACCGACCTCCCGGGCTTTCTTCAAGCTCATTCTGATGCCGGGGAAAATGCGCTGTATATGCGCCTCATATAATACAACCATTCTGATATTATATACATCTATATATAGATCTGTATATCTATATATATATATATATATATATATATATATATGCCAATATGTGTCTATATATATGTATCTGTACATATCTGTACATATCTACATATATCTATATATGTACATATCTGCTGGGGAGGGCGAAATGGGACAGTGGGGCAAAACGGAAGAACGGGTCGAAACTCAATTTTCCAATAATTTTTGGATGCCCCACTTTGTCCCAACGGGACACTGCGAGAAAAATTGGTTGGATTAACCAAAAGTCGCGGTGACCTACGCTCAAAGCTGTTATTTGTTTGGTACAACTAAAGCATCGTTTTGTTAGACGATTATTTGCTTCAATTTATTCAAAATTTGTCGATTGAAACAAACATATTTGTTGTACCGACAGAATACAACTTTGAACTTGTGTCGCCGCGCATTTGCTCAATCCAACCATTTCTTTTTCTCACTTCACATCCGAATTTTCAATCCCGTTTCGCCCCACTGTGCCATTTTGCCCCGCCCTCTCTCACATATCTATATATACCTATATATCTATCTATATATCTATCTATATATCTATCCATCTATATATATATGTATGTATGTATGTATATTTAGTATGAGGAAGAGCGCGCGAGGAAAGCGAAGCGATCTTCTTTCAGGAGGCTACGCTGCCGAGCATTTACGTGTTTCCATCCAAAGGAGGAATATTCTCGTCGCATATTTCATCTTCCTTCGTTACTCGGCCCGGGGCGCTGGCCTTAGGGTCAATGCAGCAATATTCTCTCGTCCATCGGCATCAGCTATTTCAGAAACTCCGTCGAATATTGCTCGGCGAAGGAAGGGGCGGGGAGGGCAGGCCGACCCAGCTTGGAGCAAGCTTACTGAAATATTTGGGCGAATTACATATTTGACCAAAAATACGTGTATTCGCGCACCGGTAGATCGGACTTGTTTGATCAAAATAAATTTGTTCGAAACAAATAAAATTTATTGTAATATTTACCCGCTGGACCATTTAGTTCGCCGGTGTGCAAACGCACGTCGGAAATTCATTTGGTGCGGACAAATCCCTTCGTGGGACGAGAGAGACTTTTTGCAGTACCGACTGCGTAACAATTTATTTGCACGGGCGATTGTGGGCTGAAAAGTAAACTTTGGGTGATTGTAATTTTTTTTTTGCTTTCTGTTTTTTATGATTATCTGCCCATGGGAACGCGAATAAAATTACATAACATGAACCATTGTCGTACATTGATTGATCAGTACTTTCGATTTTTTGGAATGAAGTATTGATACGGTTTTTTGTTTTTTTTTTTAAGATAAAATTGATATTTAATTTTTTGAGACGCGTTGCCTTCTGATATGTCGTGCTAGGAGTAAAGTAGGTGCTGGTTTTGTCATCAGCGGAAACCAACTACACCGGAAACAATCCTAATGTTACGTATTACGAAAATTGTTTGTTGGCAATTTTTCAACCCAATCGGCACAAGATTGTGTTCTTCGTCGGTTTAATTTATGCAAATTTCATTTGCAATGCGCAAATCATATTGTTTTCAACCCGTTAATTCTCAACCCAATTTACCTTCAAGCGGTATTTATCTTTGCAATAAAGATCAGAAATTTAGATTTTTTGTGCAATGAGATGTTGATTTTTTATTTTATTTTACGTTAACAGTAATATTGTATTTTTTAACATGGATTGCCTCCTGATATGTTAGGCTAAGAGTAAAACAAGTGACAGTTTTGTTATCAGCGGAAAAAAATTCACCGGACACAGTCCCGAAATTATGAATGACGAAAACGATTTGTGGGCAATTTTTTCACCCAATTTACAAAAAAAATTGTGTTTTCATCCAATTTACGAAGAAAATTGTGTTTTCACCCAGTTTACGAAAAAACTGCGTTTTTTACCCAATTTACGAAAAAATTGTGTACTTCACCAGTCTAATTTCTGCAAATTGAATTTGCAATGCGCAAATCTGATCCGGATCATTTTGTTTTCAACCCGTTGATTTCAATCCAATTCACTTGGAACCCGTCGATTTCAACCCAATTCACTTTCAACTCGTTGATTTCACCCCAATTTACTTTCAACCTCTATTTATCTTAACAAGGCTTTATCTTACGAACGGGTGCAATTATTAATTGGCAGCGCAACTCTCCGAGTGGAATTCTCGAGGGAGATCTAAAATCGAAGCATCCGAAACGCAAAGACGACGGGTTCGTTGTTATTTCTTCGGGGTCTCGAGCGAAGTACCGCGAATCAAATTAAATTACCTCGGCCAGCTGAATAAAAGATGAATCTCGTTCTCCGTATATTTATATACATTTATCAACGCGTATATATATATATATATATATGTATCTCGCAATTCAGGTATCTGCTCCGGATTGCGCGAGGTGCGCATGCAAGTACCTGCGGCGATTGAGAAGGGCAAAGACGCGACGCTGAACTGCTGGTATGACTTGGAAGGAACAGCTCTTTACGCCGTCAAATGGTACAAGGAGCGAAGCGAATTTTATCGTTACACACCGAAGGAGACTCCAGCGGTGAAAACCTTCCCCAACGGAAATCTTCGAGTAAATGTAAGCCGCTTCATTAACATAATTATTGCTCGTTCAGCTTTCACTAAAGGAAGTGTGAAATTAATTGTTTTTTATTTTTAGTAATTGTGAAATTGACTGTTATTTTATTTTTAGTAATTGTGAAATTGACTGTTATTCTATTTTTCGTAAATGTGAAATTAACCGTAATTTTATTTTCTCATATTAAAAAAACAGTTCAATTATCGGAAAAGCGATAATATTAAGCCACGTAAGAATGAAAATTCAATTACGCAAGTTAAATTGGAGGACGGACTGAACGTTAATCGCGGAGCCGGATTGCCGCTGCCGGAGATTAATATTTATAGAGGCAAAGAGGAGACTATTATTTCATTTCATTCAGCGAAATGCGTTACGATAGGCATTTTTTTATTGTTTATTATTATTGTCTTTTTTTGTAGTAAATCTGGTTTAACCGTTGAGACCGGTGGAGGGTTGTACCAATTATGAATATTTAAGTTATCGAATTATTCCCGAAAGTGCGGTTACATTATTGATTTATTGTGCGCGCTATTAAATTATTCCATTTGCCATTTCCGCGAAACGATGAAAATATTGGTGGCCGGAATTCGTCGTGTCCGTAATTCTGCCCGGAAATTATTCATCGCCATTTCGAAATAATTAAAAAAGCTTCCTCTATGAGGCAGCAAAATATGTAAAAACGGCTTAGCCCATATACTTATTTAACAAATAAATAAATTAATCAATTAATTAATAAACTTCAAGACTGAGGTACCGAACTAAATCCTTCGAATAACTTTACTATACAACGGTTTACCGTTTGTTTTCTACTTCAAATAATTATTTTCATAGCACACAAACTGAAATCATTTCTCGTTTGTCTCTTTATATAAAAACATCACGAATTTATTATGTTATTAAATGTACAAGGGATTTTTCCGTCTATAACTAAATAACTAAATAACTAAATAACTAAATAACTAAATAACTAAATAACTAAATAACTAAATAAAGAATCGTCTTGACGATTATCTTGACTAATAGGGCCGAATTTTTCGCAGAGAGACGAGAGCAATGCGACGCAAGTCACCCTGACGAACTTGGACCTCAACGCCACTGGCGAGTACAGTTGCGAAGTATCGGCCGACGCGCCTTCCTTCCACACGGCAATCGTCTACGCGACCATGAACGTGGCTGGTGAGTTTAAGTCTCAAAAAAAAAAGAAAAAAAAAGAACGAAACGCCAGGGCTAAAATTACATCGACACGCGTTCGTTCTCGCGTGGAACAAACATACAGATATGCGTGACAGTGAAAGAAAAAAATAAGAAAAAAAAAGGAAAAAAAAGAAAAGTAATTTAGATGTCAAGAGCAGATCGAAGTTGGATACCGAGTCCTGTCTACGCCAGCTCTTTGAATGTACATTACGTGAGCCGGAGCTCGCGCCTATATATATATATATATATATATAACGTGCGCAGGGCTGAAAGGTGGCCCTCGCTACATTCTCTAGATTAGCTCGGCGAGATAGGCCTGAATTTTAAGAAATAAACGGGAGCTCGGAGTGATATCGGGGGGTGAGCTTTCTCATCGCGAGGGCCAGGCGGAGGGCGAAGTTGCGCGGCCTCCGGTGAGCAAAGAGTCCCACGGGAGAGCGTTGAAAAAGATTAAAGTTTGCCGGCGGTTCCGTGCGGAATTTAACGCACGCCCAGGCCTCAATGTAATTGATACATAGACGTGCGTGCGCTCGTTTGCTCGCTGGCCCCTGTGTTTCCACGTTGCCTTTTCTAACCCACAGAATTTCCGACCGAAATGCCAAAGATACGCGGACTGCAGAGGAAATACCAGGTCGGCGAGACTCTCAGGCTCAACTGCTCGTCGGCCAGAAGCAATCCTGCTGCCAATCTCACTTGGTTCGTCAATGATCATCAGGTAAGAAATGTTTTTATTTTTTTTTTCTTCGGATTTTTACGTTATTATTAATATAATTGTTTTATATATGATTATTATTATTTTATATGTTATTATTATTTTATATAGGGGAGAGCGGGGCAAAATGGGGCAACGGGGCAAAACTAAATTTTCCAATCATTTTTGGATCGGACTAGGTGGCAAAACTGGGCAGAAAGCCTGATGTATCCGATAGGGCTAATTCGGGCATCCAAAAATTATTAGAAAATTACGTTTTGCCCAAAAACCCCGTTTTGCCCCGTTACCCATTTTGCCCCGCTCTACCCTATTATTATTATTTTATATATTATTATTATTGTTGCAGTCTTTGGTCACTCGAATCCGTCTGCGAACTTCCTTTTTTACGTTCAAATACGAGCGGTGCAAAATGGTAGAGTGGGGTAAATCTAATTTTTTAAACTAATTTTTGGATGCCCCATTTTCGTCCCAACGATGCATCCGGATTTTCAAGCCCGTTTTGACCCACTTATCACCATCGCCAACATTCAAAAGTTATTGGAAAATTGCGTTTTGACCCAACATCCTGTTTTGCTCCACTGACCCATTTTGCCCCGCTCGCCCCTACTCAAACTTGTAGGAACGAATCAAACGTTTATTTTAGAAATATTCCGATCAAACACTTCCGTTCTCTTTTTAGTTCCGTCACACTTTGCTCTTCTTTTTTATATAACTACGCGGTTGGCAACAGCGTTGCTCAGCCAATACAAACATACATATTAAAATCCTATTAATATTTCTAAAATAAACTTAAAAAAAAAATTATTACACTTTTTTTATTACCTTTTTTTTTAACATCCAAGATTTATTTACCATCGGTTGTATCGTTAACATTCAGTAAAATTACTGTTTAGAATTAATACAACACACTTTTTATTATTATTATTATTATTAAACGTTGGCAATTATTTAGTTCCACGCGAAAATGCGCCGTCGTAGCGGTTAATCTCGTTAATTCAATCGCGACGAGTTGCCGTCGTAAAATCTGAATTTCCGGACGATAATTTTATTATAACGACATTATAATTTGGGAGCGAATGAAATAAGCCCGTCATTAAAATATCATCCGCCACGTAAGGGCGTGCCGGAGAACGGAAGTTAAGGATCGATGAAAAATTATTGCGACACGATTTTCGTTACCGTTGTCGGGCAGTTAAATTTTTAAGTACGATCTGCAATTGCTTTGATAACGTTCGTGTTAACTTCGCCGCGGACGCCGAAACATGCGGTGTATGCGCTCGGTCGGCTATAAATAAATTTATCATTATCGGATCGGTGGACACGAAATGGAAGCCCGGATGTGTTAAACGGAAATGAAAAATTCCTATGGCGCGTGATAAAAAGAATAAATTTAAAAGTCGACGCGACGCGAGCCGTGAAGACAATAAAAATCAAGTTATCTAGCGTAACGATGCTCTTTATCGGCATCACTTTTGAAAATCGTACGCGCTGCGTTATCGTCAAATTTGCGCGCGATAAAGAGCGTTCATGTTTTTTTTTTTTTTTTGGGACAATCGGCTATCGCACATTTTTACCGCGCATCGCGAATTTGTACGAACAATTTTAACATTCGTCCTCTCACACCGGACACACAAGTGACGATTATTTCATTTCTTTTGGTATCAAAAATTGCCGGAGTTAATTTTTTTGGAACAGCAAGAGTAAAAAAAAACTCAAACAATTTTTGTGTTGAAACCTACGAATTTTTTACACGATTCCAAAACTGTTACGAACACTCAAGCACACGATTTTTTATACAATCTTTTTTTTTTAAATATCGTAACACAATATTTTTTAGAATAAGACAATCCCGTTTCGTAAAAATGTTTGACAACGAATCTAAAAATTCAGTTAATGACTATCGTATATCGTGTGTCCCTTTTTAACAAATCTTCGACGACTCCAAAAATGCAATTATCGACAATCTTATATTTTTTTTTGTTTTCAAATCTTATATATTTTTTTGTTTTCAATTACACAGGTTTTTTTTATACGATCTTTATTTTATATCCTTCCCCGATTTGCACGAATAGAAAAATCCCCTGTTCAACAAATCTTCGACGACTCCAAAAATGCAATTATCGACGATCTTACACTTCGACGACTCCAAAAATGCAATTACCGACGATCTTACATTTTTTTATTTTCAATTACACAGGATTTTCCCCGATCCTTCCCCGATTTGCACGAATAAAAAAATCCCCGTTTTAACAAATCTTCGACGCCGCCAAAAAAGCAATTATCGACGATCTTATATATTTTTTTCTTCGCAGCCACAACAGTCATACGTACGCACATACAGTCCGCTGGACACGAACGACTCCGAGTGGCACGTCTCCCACGTGGGTCTGCAGTTTCTCGTGACCGAGGACCACTTTACGTCGGGAAAGCTCAAGATACGCTGCAGCGCATCGATATACAACATTTATTGGCAGAGCACAGAGGTAAGCGCCGAGGAGGATAAACCGAGGGTCATTCAATTGGAGCCGGCGGCGACCATAGTCGGGATGAATTATCCCCAGCCGCCGCCTAATCTGCAGACCGGTCAACGGAAGCCCGACGGGCAACTGGACGTGAAAGGTAAATAATTCGCTGTACCCCATCGATCCGCCCAATCAAAGGCTCGACGTGCTCGATCCTACCCAAAGTAACGTTGTTTCCGTCAACGTCCCCGAGTGCTTAATTATTCATCGTCCCCTTCCTCTTTCAGACATCGGATCCGCATCGACGGGACTCCGAGGCTCTCTGCGATTCGTTTTGGAATTGCTCGTGTTGCTACGACTGGCTGTTCATTAATAATGAAATGAAAAAAAAATGATAAAAAAAAATAACATGAAACCGTTCTGTATTATAAAAATGCGTGCTTTGGAGCTCTTTATATAAATCGACGTGCTTGTAAGAAACTCGAGGCTTCTTTACTATCCCATCTTATCGACCGTCGACTGTAAGTCTAATCGTCCGGCATTCGCCGATGGAAATATATATATATATATATATATAGTGTCATGGATCAATCTTGACTGTATTTGGATCACGTTGAAATAATGCATTTTCCAACGATTCTTCGGCCACACGGGGAAAAAAATTGTTGGGAAAAACAAGAATTTATGTTACCGTAACTCATTTACATGCTTGACATAGGGACGACGAAATATTTTGTTGTAGCAGACAAATATTTTTGCTCCCACAACAATAAATTATTAACGATCTATATTTTGTTAGAGAAACAGAATTATTTTTCTCCGTGCACATAAAATCCAAAACTAATATAAAATAATGTCACTAAAAAAAAAGGTTTTACACAAATTTCTGAAGTCTTTCGATCAGCTCGAAATGTACGACACCGAAGTTATTGGAAAAAAAGGAAAGTCAACAGATTTGAACCGGAAGCATGATGAGTAGGGCAGACTGGCGAACGATTCGTCGCTCGATTTAGCATTTAGACATGGACATAATTTAATTTCCAACGAGTCCGCGTCCACATAAAAATCCAAAATAAAAATGAAATACTCACAAAAAAAAAAAGATTTCCATAAATCTCTGAAACAATGCGATAACTTCGATCAGAATGTCCGACACAGTAGGTAAAAAAAAAGGAACCGAAAGGTCAACAAATTGAAGACCGGAAGCCGTACCGTGGGGCATGATGGGTCGGGCAGACGGGCGACCAAATAATCGCCCGTTTTACACATACAAAATAATGTATTTTCGTAAATTCTCAAATACTAAAAAAAAAAAAAAATTATCCCCAAGTCTCTCAAATCACTCATTTCGAAAAGTTCGACACCGGAAGTAAAAAAAAAAGTCAACACCTCCGAATACCGGAAGCCGAACCGTGGCGCGCGATCGTTCGAGCAGACGCCCGAGTAATTCGTCGCTCGATTTAGCGGTCGAAAATTCATAGGTCGGAGCGTGGAACGGAAAATTGAGAAGAAGAAGAAAAAAAAACGAGAGGAAAAAAAAAGACTAGTGAGCGTTCGAGGTTTTTTTTCGTTTAAAAAATTCATTTAACTAGAGCTCGTGAAAATCGACGTATCGCTGTGACCTCCCGTGGTCCGGCGGCCTCCGCCCCCCCCCCCCCCCCCCCCCCCCTG
>JAPYZC010003425.1:0-24230 GCA_030522665.1 Ichneumoninae sp. A BG-2022a | reverse complement strand
GCCAATTCGACCCTCGTTCCACATCATACTTTTTGTCACAAGTGCATGAATATGCGGCACTTGGAATGGCAGTCGCGCGAGACGAATACTGAAAAGTGAGCTTATGTCTCTAGCTTGGAAAACGGGGAAAGAAAACTCCCAAGGGACGAAAGTGAACGAAATGCGAATTGCGCATGCGCGACTCTGTCATTTCACCTCAGGTTCACGACTGGCATACAATAGGCCACTTTCGGCTCGCAAGACTGCCATGTAAAGTGCCGCGATTCATGCACGAGTGACAAAAATTATTTTTAACTAAACTCAAATAGACTTTCTATTTGTATGACTCTCCGATAACTAACGTTTGTTTATTTATCTGTAATGGCCCTGATAGATTAATTGTTCTCGGTTGCTACTCGCGTTATTAATTATCTTCTTTATTCGCCCCTTATATCTCCCTTCTAATCTGGCCGACAATTAGTTAGTACATCCACGGGAAACACTGTGACAAAACAACAGTATCTGCACTTTTCCATGTACCGCCCTCCGGTCACGCCCGCGGCCAGGACGTCAGTTTCCACGAGATCGGGGTAGAGCGATGTCACCGCCGCGCTCTACCGCTACTCGCTTGCGGATAGACCACGTCGGGTTACCTATTGTACTGTCCCTCGAGAGATCAGGAGTCTGTTACTGCTGGTCTGTCAAGGATAGTACAGGGAACATGCTTCCGTCCCCGCAAGCTACACGGCCTCTATAGGGATAGGGGGTTTAGATAACGACCCTGAAGATATCTGCATGACGTCAAGTTCCATCTTTGGCCAGCCTCTATCAGTGCACGGCTTCAGCAACAATAACCAATTGTTCACTTGTGGAACTTTAATCTCCAAGTGAACTTCCTCGCACCCAGAAAAATAATTTATTTCACGGCCACCGTTTAGTTGGTTTAAGTAAAATATTTAGTTGATTTAAATAAATATTTATTTTAATTAAGTAAATATTTATTTAAATGAAGTAAATAATTACTTAAATTAAATAAATATTTATTTTAATCAAATAGATATTTTACTTGAACCAGATAAACGGTGGCCGTCAAATAACTTATTTTTCTGGGTGCGAGCAAAGTTTGTAGGAATGAGCGGGGCAAAATGGGGCAACGGGGCAAAACGGGGTTTTTGGGCAAAACTAAATTTCCCAATCATTTTTGGATCGGACAAGGTGGCGAAACTGGGCAGAAAAGCCTGATGTATCCGATGGGGCGAATTCGGGCATCCAAAAATTATTGGAAAATGACGTTTTGCCCAAAACCCCGTTTTGCTCCGTTGCCCCATTTTGCCCCGCTCTACCCTACAATGCAAAATACAACTATTGTAACTTGATGAAATTTGGGCGCATGCAGATATCTTCACGGTCATTTCCCAGATAGAAAAAAGTGCCGTCAAACGGGTATCGTACACTGCTGTTCATGAATGCCTGGTCAGTTTTCCTATACAGATCGCCCTATTCAGATCGTCCGGGCATTCACGAACAGCACCGAACCATTGGCACCGCTAGGGTTCCGTCGCCGTGCCGTCATTTTTCTATCTGGGTTAGATAATATTCTCGCATATTATTTGGTAACATGAGATCTTTTACATTTTGCTTAAACTTATGTGCTATACCTATTCTGTGTCGAACTTAACTAGCATGTTATAATATGGGTTGGATAGTTTTTCTTTATTTGAGCTGTGTTACCAGCTAGTATGAATATTGCGGGTAAAATTACGATTTCCTTGTGCCGCGCACGGCCTTATATACCTGTCGGGTGGCGTCCCCGCATAACTCCGGCGTTCCGCTGCGCGTGGCGCGTTGCGCGCGCCGCGTAGCTCATCGCCGTCTCGCTTTGGGTTCTTGTGGTGCCCCTTATTGGCGCATCGCTCAAGCCCAGCTGTTTCCGGGGGAGGGGTGTGCACATTTAAAAGAACGGATCAATCAGAGCGGACAATCTTGCCGCGCCAGGACGTTCCAGATTACCGTGCAGCGGTCTGATGATATTGGACGGGGCGTTATGTGACAGTATGATGTACTTTATGTCCGCAAATGATGTACATTGTGCCAGGTTGAACGTTTATTAGAAAAAAATAAAATTGCGTCACAGTCAAACGTTTAAAAAATTTAGAATAGCAAATGTGTTGACCCTCGTCAACTCCTGGAATGTTGGCAACGAATTTGACCCAAAGAATTTACAAAATTAATATTATAATACAGTGCGAAGAAACATCGTTTTTTTAAATATGCAGATGTATTCGGATACGATACGTCTGCATATTTAAATAAATGTATAGATAAAACTCTAATGATTACTAATACTGGGCAACATAAAAAAATGATGTTCCGTTTATTTATTTTAGATGCTCTTTTGAGACATTATATATGTTTTTATCCAATCCACAGTGCTTCACTCATCGTTATCTGGGTTGGAAGATCAATGTATTGGACAGTTGCGACAAGGCACAAGGTGCAGCCTCCGAGAGGCACGAGGCTTACATTCGGCCAGATCAAAAGGAGCAGGAGTCAGACTTGAAGATCAGCCCGAGCATCCGTGTAGCGAGCAAGGTAGCACCAGACCCAGACTTCTACCATCATCATCAACATCATCCTCATACTCATTATACTGCAGTTCCTAATACGAAACTCATAATAATAATAATAATAATAATAATAATAATAATAATAATAATAATAATAATAATAATAATAATAATAATAATAATAATAATAATAATAATAAAGTTCAACTAATACCAACTCATGGTGACGGCGTTGGCAGGATCAAAGTGGGATACGAGCAACGCGATCCGTACAGAATGATGATGCATTCGTACGGGGAGCACGATCAGTCGTTCCTGGCTAGATCCCCGCTGTACCGATCTACTAAGTACAAGCATCAGACTCAATATCATTATCGTCATCATCCTCCTCCTCTTGTCCACGGGAATGTTGGAATGAAGACCCAGGGGCATATGGGAGTTGATCCGCTTACACTCATGAAACATCGTCACAGAGCCCCCTCGGTTCAAGCTATTTATGTAGGTGCATATTACCAGGAGATACCGGGTGAAAAAGGAGAAGGATTCCCGGATGTTCGGCATCGCGCTGCTGCTGATCGTGCTAGTAATAGTGGCAACAGTGTCAATCTAAATCGACATTTAGCGAACGTCGATCAGGCAGTTCATCAGTCCGCCCCAATGACGTTTGGCATCGACGCTTCTCCTAACCAGCTCTGTAACCTCATTCCAGATAAACGACCAATCATGAGCCACGGGAAGACGAAATTCGCTCATTCCAATCCGGGATTTGCGCAGTACATATATTCTAGGCTAAGCCCGAGTCATCCCCATACAACCACGCACCTGATGACCCCGAGACGACCGACGATGCAGCTACCAGTACAAACACAGCCAGAACGTCGGCCAATTCTGGGATCGATAATAATGTCTGACGGAGGTAAAGAATTGGCACCGCAAACGCAACCATTTTTCGAGGGAAGGAAGAAAACCACACATCCCGGGTCGCCGCATAGAATCGATAGAACATGCGGACGGCGGAAATTGACCAAATTGGAGAACGAACAGCAATCCAAAATCGAGACAAAGATGTCTTCGAGAGCGGACGCGCCGTTCGCCGATCGAAGCACCAGCAAGTTTGCGAGAAACACTGGACTGGATCCGAATTCCATTGTATTCGAGAGTGGCTTCAAGCCAATCATTAGACACGCGAATCGCGACTCGAGCACCGGGAGGAATCAACAATTTTCCCAAAATCTCGAAAGTTCTCAGACAAACGAAGTTGCAAATGCGAGGAACAAACCTGACGAACGGCTGGAGGATAAAAATTCTGCGACGATGTTTGTGCCTTCTTCGCCCGTTCGCAACGTGACAAAGCCGCAGGAAAATGTGACACGGGTTCAACCTATCGGAGCGAAGATGAGGCTCGACGAATTCGACGACATGGAAATGGCCGCTGATCGACTGAATTCTTATTATCTGCCACCTTCCGGCTCCGGCGTCTCATCGAAGAAAGTCGACGATCGTGTTCATGATCGTGTTAGTTCCAGTACGCTGATTGCTTTCGATGGAAGACGCGTCAACGATTCAAGCCTCACCGGGTCGATACCGAGACCCGAAGTGAAACGGTCCAGAAGCAGACTGACGTCGGATGTGCTCACCAGAACGCCGCAATTCGGTAGATTCAAGGGAGAACTGCCACCACCGATCCCCGTGGATGTTAGGTTAGAGAATATACCTCAGCTGGAATTTCGAGGAGTCCAGAGAAAGGATCTCGAGATACCTCAGTCTGTTCGTGCTGCCACCAAGCGTACGCCGTTCGAACGAGCTAGAAGATCAACACAATTGCAGAGAGTAGATGCAATCTTTGATACCTCAGAAAAGACGAATGTATCGCGATTCTATGAACACACGGATCACATCGATCACGACAATGCAGAAACCACGTTATCGAGCACAGGTCAAATGTTCATCACCAATATTCATTACGTTTTTCTAACAATCGTTTTATACTTTGCGATCTGACCAGGAATACAAAAGTCATAAAATCGACGATGCATAGGAATAAAAAAAAAACTATCTTTAAGTTACCAGGGAGTCGCAGGTCCGAGGAAGAGAACATTTTTTAATTTGGTACATCGCTGTTTATCGTTTTTATAATCGGATTCCATATTTGTTTTGTATCGCTTCACCGAATGTTCACAGATTCTGATTACAACGTAGTAGTAATAATCGATACTTTTTGTGGATCATGAACTCATACGTTTAATTCTATGATAGACCACACTCATTGTTAATCTAGGAAATAAATTGATCCAGTGTTGTTATCATTCCCAGCGCTTCGTTTTTTTTTTTTTGTTATGAAGAATTTCGATTATGGCAACCTAATTGTGCGACCAAGACACATAATACACTGCATCTGTATCTGCAGAAAGTGTAACTCATCGTTTTAACATTCGAGCCTACCCATACAAAAAAGGTATAAAATTACTATCGCACTCATTATTTGTTCACCGCCACATTACCGAGTAAGAATATGTATTCGCTTAGATTTTTCAATATTTGGACAAATATTTTGTAACTTATGATTAAGTCATAATACTCAATACATTTTAATGTATTTTACATTTACGATACAGTAGAACCTCGCTTATCCGACCTTCGATCAACCGAACCTCAGCGTTATGCGAGACATCCAAACAACCTTCGAGTTAACCAAGGTGTAGGTTCGAGAAATTCGGGAAACTCGGATAAAACGGATAAACGGATAAATGTTCGTTTGCGGAATAGTCCTGTTATCCGAGATATTACTTACCCGACGTACGCTCTTCCCACATTAGCTCGGATAAATGGGATTGCAATTTCCACTTCACAACGAGAAATATTTTCAGAACAATTGTAATACATAGCCATAAAATATTATGCATAGAAATGCGTTATAAAGGATCATTCTTATCAAAATGCAAATGTGTCGATGATCAGAATATTCACTTTGCGCAATTTCAGGATTGAAACCCATACACCTTATAAGTGAAAGCAGTTTAACAATTTGTAATATCATGCTTTACATCACACGAAGCATTTGGAGAACCTCATATACACTTAGTAATGACATCAAACGTCGTAGTTTGAAACATGAAGTTTACGATATTTGTACAATATATTGACGTATATGTCAACAGGGAAAATTCTGTCTTAAGAATGAAAATAAATATAATTTAAAGGCATATAATTCGTGACTTTCGACACATTTTGATCAATCTGTTCTTAGTTGCATGTATAATAATGTTCCAATAAAAAATTGTGAATTTCAGTGTTCTTCCAAGTCATATTATTCATGTTGCTTCGGCTTGTATTTTGTTGTATTCCATATTTTGTTTGTTTTTCCATACTCGTCTACGTAATCCACGAACTCAGCGTTTTTATCTCCATTGCCGTCATAGTATTCGCAACCGTAATCCTCCTCTTCATTGTGCGTATTCTTGTTCCCTTCTCCATTGATATTAATTTTGTAACTTCCTTCGTTATTGACATCTTTATTCTCCTGAACATTCAACAGAGGTTTGTCTGGATTCGGTACAATCTCCGTAGATTTATCACGATATCACAATTCCACAGTACACACAGAAAATTATGGCTTTAACAAAATTTCATAAACAAAAAATTCAAAAATGTAAGAAAATTCTGAAAAAATTCATGTGGACTCTAGAAAAATCAATAAATCCATTTGAAATGAAAAAGAAAGCGTTTACTAATAATTTGTTGAAGCATTTTTTTACAATCAGTTAATAAATTTTGGACATTATTATGCAAAATCAGTGTTTTTGGCATCTTTAATATAGCTTATTTTTTCAGATTTTTATACCAATAGGAAATGTTCAAATTTTCACTAAGTCTAACTTTTGGCTGGGAATGTACGTATGAAGCACCCTTAAGCGGCAAGCCACTTTCAGTAAAATTCAGATTAGGTCTTGTGTATTAGTAACAGGTGGGCTATTAGAAAAGTTGGTCTTGGAAAATCGTTCAAGCTGAATAACTAAAGATTGGAATATCGGGGACGTATTACGGTAGTTATCAGCAATCTATCACAGATTTTGCCACCACTCTTAACATGTCAGGACTTATTTTTCAGTGTACGACATATAAAGAAAATTGAGATACGCTCGCACGAGCAAATAGTTTCAAAAATACTTGGAATGACAGTAACTGCTCATTGCAGAAGGAAAAAACCTTATGGAAATATTTATTTCCGCGTCATAATAAATTATGAAATCATAAAGTAACACAAAACATAAGTGACCGAAAAGTGCATGTTCCATTATCCTGAGACTAAAATCAACAAAATGTAGTTCATAGAAAGCATCGTAGTCCTTTATTTCGGCTGAAACTTCATTGCCAAAGGAAAAAAAATCGATAGAGTGATGTCTCGTGTATCCGGCGTACCAGCTGACGCGACCTTGACAATGTCACGCGTGCTTCAATCTATATGTGTCCTCTGAGGAGACTCCTTCACCGCGCGTCGGAATAAAATGACCTCGTAGGGAACAGCGAGGCAAAACGGGTCAGAAGAGCAAAACAAAATTTTCCAATCATTTTCGGATCGGACAAGGTGACAAAACGGGGCAGAAAAGCCTGATGTATCGATGGGGCGAATTCGGGCAGCCAAAAATTATTGGAAAATGACGATTTGCCCCATGCCCCGTTTTGCCCCGCTGTCCCATTTTGCCCCGCTCTACCCTACATTAATCCTTTATAACTCTACGCGTGTATAACGTGTTGCTACGCACTCTTAGGCGCGACCGCAGCAACACGTTCCCGCACTCCGCGCTTAGTCCTATTTTAGAACGTTTTCAGGAGTTCCAACTTATAAAGGGTTAACATACTGAAGTAAATTACCTTATATAACATTCGTACGACGTACAATTTTTTACCATATGTCATGTATATGAATACTTATGTCATACTTCGTTTGTAAATTTTATATTTGTTGATAAGGTAATTTTCAACTAAAAGACATTATATATATTACCTAAATTAACAAGAGAGTATGGAGTATGTTTCAACATAACGTTTATGCTGTTCTGGGATTGGGTAATTGCTAGGTAATACCGGAAAAATATTGAATTAATAATCGGTCCATTAGTGGCTGCGTCGTTGCTTAATCATTTATCATTTAATGTGAATTCGTATCTAATGAATATATCGATCGTTTGTATTAGATCATTACATTATTGTATCCATATAAATTCATTGATTTATTCTTATGATGTGACGAATATTTCTAAATCATGCATTCAGCGCATATATATCAGTGCGCAACGAATGCACATCATTCATTGACGGTTTTTAACCTTTGGCATATACTTTTGAACCCCTCGGTATCTTAAGCTCGTATTCCCCAATCGCCAATGCCGAAAGTAATGAAGGGTTCCAAATTGTTGCATCGAGATGCGTTCTCATTTTTCGACAAATGTTTATCGATGTACATATTGCAAATGTTGCTTGTGAATAGCGAAATGACAAGAAGGTAATTCACATGCTACATCTGCTGCAAACATTCATGAATTGCTGACAATTACTATTCACAAGCAATGGTAATTAAACATTCATCGACAGTTTAAAAAAAATTGTTTTCCCTTATCGATTTTTCTTTCAGCAAATGCGCTTTCTGCACACCTCTGCAACTTTGGCTGTCGGGTTTGTTATCATACAAATTTTGGTAACTCTTCGTTACACGGGCAAAATAGATCGCACGGATCCTTTCGACCATAACTTTGTTTCCTTTTAACGCCAATCGCGTTTATAATGTTGGTACAGCATGTCGATTATAATATAGTAACAGAGTATTGTAAATATAAGATAAAAATAAAATAGCTATAACCACTTTTCGTCAGTCCTACTTGGAAGGTAAGAATGGAAAAGTATAGCATGTTTGCGCAAACGTTAAGAACAATTTATGCTAAGGAAACACAAGAATAATAATAATATCTTGCTTGTGCAAACTGGCATCCAGCGTATTTACCATGTATGGTCCTGGCACAGTCTTGAGGGGCCAATATATCTATAATACATATAGGATCATTGGAATTTGCTTTTTTACTGTTCTCGTAATTTACGAACGCCCCACTTCATATATTGGTGCTGTTCCTTAATCCAATATTTGGCCTTTTTATTCAACAATATGTTCAGATGTGGCAATGGAAAATGTCAAGATCGCTTGATAATCTATGAATATGTACAGCCGTGAGAATTCATTGAAATATTAAGGTTTGTTAGCATTATAGAGAAATTATTTTTCAGAGATGATAAATATTTGAATGAATGAATCAAGTTGTTTACTGAATCGACACATAACTAGATAAATAATGTATAACCGGTAATTAATTTTATGAATTAAAGTAATCCCGGTAATGATTACGTCCTAAAAACTAGTGATATGCGAAGCATTCGATACTCTTAATATTTTCGTATATACCGATTGCACAAATATCGCGGAAAACAATAATAAAAGTAATCGACGAATGATCGTTTATATCGGTGGGGCGTGTTTTCGCATGATCCTAAATATGTTGAATGTACAGCGATTCTTTGGTGCGCGCAAACAGTATTTAAATACTGTAGACAATATCCCGTAGATAATGTAATGTGATCTGTAATATTATTAATGCTAATCGCATTCATAGTATTAACATTAGTAATGTTACACACCGTACTGAATTAAGTTTTCCAACTAATCTGCCTGCCCAACGGATTTGTACTCGTTGATTCAACGGAAAACTTCACCGGGCTACAGTTTGAACGACTGCATGATTCAGTTCATTGGCTACCTTAATAAATCACAAAAGTTACATCGTGCAACTCAAGCGATCAAGCATACAATAGATACTATATATTTACAATTCTCTAACAAATTCACGTTACAGCGTATAAGACTGCACAAACTTCTTATTAACATCTACCAAGCTACACAGCAATTATCACACGTATATTCATTTCACGACGATTTCGAAAATCTACCTATATCTTTTATAAAGTTGTCAGAACGTTAATAACTTATAGCGCTTTCGACTCTCTTATTCTTCGTCGCAATGAAAAATAACAAACATATGTTTTTTTAATAAAAAATAGGAATAATAATACAATATTCTGGAAATAAGAGCCTACCATTTTCTTGTTTTAGATAATACTATACATGTAAAGAAGTTGACAAAAGCATTATTCAAAGTACTCCACAGGCAGCATATCATTCTTGTCATGGACACATCTTTCAGATTAATCCATGTGACTTCCAGTGTGTATCTAACATAGATGGCACCACGGAAATACTTTAAAATAGAGTTTTGTTGATTATTTATTGTACAATTCATTTGGTATTAATAATGTCATAGGAATTATCTCCAGTATGTATAAATCATCAACACTCGATGTCGATTTTTACCAGTAATTAATACTAACTAAATTATAGAATCAATAAATAAAAATCAAGTCTGTTTCAAAGCAATCATTGGTGACCATCGCCGATGTATGCTTTGGATACACGCGAAAAATAAGGCGTCTCACATTGACTGTGAAGATAAACAGAGACAGTGCTCAATTCGCAATCCAACATGCGAATTCAGGAGAATAAATGCAATGGGGAATGGTACAACGCTAAAAGTTTCCATTACCGGATAAACGGTCTTAAAATTATAAAATTCTTTTATGGAATGAACTCGATCCGTATGGGCGCTACTTTGTAAGTGAATATCCGACATATCCGAGTCGACGGGTCATTGATGTAACAAAGTGCCCCATCACGATGGGCTGTCATATAGCAGTGACTACTATAAACTCGTCTATTCAGATCTTTCATAAAATGCTGTACAAGCTACATACAAAACATTCGAGATACACATCTGCGAGCCTCTAGCAAAAAAGCGACGCGTTACATATATCGCATTGCTGACGCTCACCGTACGTCAAATTCCTCATTAATACGATCGACAATCAACCAACATTTTCGTTGACCAAGCGACTAGTCGCCATACATTTTGAAAAACATCTCCCGTAAAGTCACTAGAGTATAAAAGCGATAAAATTGTATTATCATTATTTCTGGATGGAATTAAAGCCAGAGTGTTGTTTGCTTTTTCGTTTGTGTTCTCGTGGTTTTGTCATATTTCCCGATTTATCTTTTGAAGAGCTTTGCCCTTAAATTTTGGGATATATTATTAATATGTACATTTTAATAAATTTGCACGTTCGACTATGGTCACTTGAGCGTACCCCGTACGATCTTGTATGAAAGTCATTTTTTTTCTCTTACGTTTAAAAGTCATTCTTATTTCTTGTATTTCTCCAGAGTTTTCGAATACGAAAAACTCTCACGCTTACTTCAAATTCTTGGTTTGTACGTCAAGGTTACGTGAAAAGTTTGTACGTCCATTTCCGTACAATCCTGTGGTCCTACTGGCACACCCGAATGCGGTTCGGCCAGGCACTCCTTGCTATCGTCTTCGTTAAGCACTTCCTTGCTGTTTTTCAGTATCTTTTCGGCTGGCTGCTCCAACGACACGCGCTTTATCTTCACGGTCTCTAGTGACCGTGATTTGCATCCATCTCCGGTACGACATTTTGCACCGTTTTCCTTGTTTCGGCGAGACGAACTTCGATGCAATCTTCCTCTGTCTCTCGAGGCTGTGCGTCGAAGACTCGGCCGCTTCACGGATTCGGCACTCGCACTTAAACCGGCAGCTGCAGACGAAAATTGACAAAATGTATCACAATTCAATAACTTGGTGTGAGTTACTGTTAGTCATTTTACGAATTTTGCATCGTCATGGAGGAAGATTTATTTTCGTGTATTTATTTTTTTTCAAGTTTTCTATTGATATAGAAATCTCGAAAAAGGGAGTATACGTTGATACGTGTTCAGAATTTTGCAAAACATAAAAAAATAACCATTAAAAAAAGTCTGTTTGGATATGCATGAGCCAGGTCAGGGTCTGCGCCACCCAGCAACATACATTTTTTAAAAATCTGAATGAAGAGACCCTTGGCATTCATACGACGTGAAGTTATTTAATTATTTACATGCAGATTAGAACTTAGACATTACACAACGCTGATTAGAAAGGTAAGCCGTCCTTGCAATCCTTGTGCAATTTAGGCTAATGCTTGGGAGTCATCTTTTTATGACAACGCGATTAGATTGAAGTCTATATCTATTATTGTTTCATATTTCATTCAATGTTTATATTAATTAATGATCAGTGTTGAATTTTGTGGGAATGGCTGACAGGCCAATTCCTACGATGCTCTGTCTAGCAGACCCGACCATTGCTAAAATAACGATGTTTTCACGGTGGTTTTCACCACGGTGGTTTTATGCAAAAAGTATTCGAAGTATTTTGTCGGAATCACTGATTCGTGATATTCGTTTTAAATGGTAAGTGATGGTGCAGTATTTTTATCGCACCACTTGTTAAAAAGCGTTACTTTCTCCATACTATAAGGCATGAAAAACGGAATTTTTCGTGCATGTGTTACAAAAAGTACTATTTTGCTACATATGGACATTTGAGCACCACTTTGACCGTCATACAGGCTCGTTTCTCTCCAAAATATTCAAGTTTACATTTCTTTATATTTTCGGTACGACTCAAAAATATATTCTGCAAAGAGAAAATGGTCTGAGGCTTCTTTCACGATTCACGGTTTATGGGTTCTTATAACACGTTTCACCCCTGTTCCCCTCCAAAATGTTGAGATTTACTTTACATTTACTAACACATATATGACGCCTCTAAATTTTCATAAAAATGTGGCTTTCCAATGATTAGAAAAATCAAAGTACATGCCACAATTCGATTATAACAATAACATGTCGATTTTTTAAAATGTGTGTATGAAAACGAGTTCCGGCATGTGAAAGTAAATGATCAAGAGATTCTCCTACTGTGATCTATTACAATTAGGTTTGATATACCTTAACGAATAACGTTTTATAGGGGCAATCAAAACAATTACGGATCTTACCAATATTCCCGGAGGATGATCGATTTGATCCTCTGAGTATATGCATGGCCGTTGGATCACTGTCAGTCCCGGTCAATCGTTCTCCTACGGGTGTTAAGAACCACTCCGATCGTGTTCGCATTCGCGCAGTTTGTCTTTCGTGTACCTGAATATAGAAATCGCGTAATTACGAAAATGAATGTTTTGATTAGTCCGTTTTCATGCCGTGGGAATAAAGGTGATTTCAGACAAGCCAGAAAAATGGCTGCAAAACAAGTAACGGAACGGTATACTTGTGACTGGACTGGAATGTACAGAATTTATTTTGTGTATACACTTTAATGAATATCGAAAAAAGACTGTCATACGATTCTATATTAATAAGACATTTCGGAATACATAGTTTTACAAACAACTCTTACGGACTAGTGTAAGAACTAGGAATGCAAATCAGATCATTGTTACTAATAAATATAAATGATATTATGTAGCCATGCAGGATTTTTTACTGTGTACATAAAGGTTCAACAATTACTTTAAAACTGAATGTATGATGTAATCAAAAGTAGTTCACATAACGACAGTCACGTTAGAAACACGAAATCTTGTGCAAAACGGCTTTTTATATTCCGCTCCATGGCAGATCGTGACGAAGTCTTGATTCTCCATATGATTTTGTCTACGGTTGTATTGGAGTAAATAACGGTATGGAATAAATTGTTGTAAAGATAAGACAAAACCATAACTGTAAACATTCTTTGAAGTAAATTTTGAGAACATAACTTCACCTATTGGATCACATGACGACGAGAATAATGAACGATTTGAATTACATTGTGAGCGTTTGAAAAATGGTTTTTATGGCATTTTAAACATAATTAAAAAATAATTCATAATTGGTAACACGAGGTAATAAAGCAAAAACAACAATGAGAGTAAACCATATATGCAATGAGAATAAGCATAAGTGCGAAACAGTGAAGTCTTTTATCCTTTCAACATTGATTCCTTATAGCATTGGGCAGCGTCAACATCGATTAATTGGCAGTGTCGAGTACACGAGGTTTGAATTTGAATGAAACCGAAAATAAATGTTTTAATGAGGTGCTAATACTTTTCTTCGCAATCTTCAGCAACTTGAGGACGGGACGACCGAATTATTCGTGAAAGCGGACATCATTAAATGCAGATTGGTTTTTAATCGTGTCCCAAACCTACCTGGGGTAGATAGCTGAGACTTTTAGTACTTTCGGCGTATCTATTAACGGCCCTCAACTCATCGAGCGTCATAACGGCGTGGCGGGAATGATGACTCCCATTACTTGACGAACGACTGGACGCCTGCAAAAAATAATTTTATTGGGTAGATTATATTTATCACGGTACTTGCGGTTATTTAGGTAAAATAAATGTATCCATTTTTTTTATTTGTTATTATTTAACGTCGCATCGACTGCTATGGTTATTAGCGACGGAAATGTAAACGAAAATGGAAACGTAAATTTAAAGCTTTCTTCGAATTCTTTATATTCATTACCTGAAATAATCCATTTTCCTCTAGGCTCACCGAAAGCCGCGTGTAACTTTCCAGTAGAGTGTTTTCCGGAATCATCCCTAACGATGAAGTAAGCTCGAGTGATTCGGGCACGTGAATCAATGCTGGAGTGGATTGAGATTCTTCTTGATGGGACATAGCTGAAACGACCATGGATCGTTCAATAGATATTTCTATGATTAACATATTCCCAATTAAGGCAACATACTTACATTCCAAGTTGAATTTCAGACCCCACCTTTCGCACTCGTACTGCAACCACGTCTTCTCTGCCTCCAATGATAATTGTCCTACAGCGAGGGTAAGTAATTGTTATTGCATACTACTGAAACACATGGTCACAGTGTTTATTACAGGCATTATAGTATATACAGTACACGACCGCGTTTCTCCGTTCCTCGGGAGCCAATCCAATTAGGCACGACCGCGTATTTCCGATACCCCACTATCTGCCCAAGTACCTGCCCACCGTCCCTTTCCATCAAGCAGGTAACGGACCTTGAGAAGGGGCCGAATTGGACTTACGCGGTCGTCATTTTCGGAAATACGCGGTCGTTCGGAATTATGCGGTTGGGAGAAACTCGGTCGTGTACTGTACATCTGATTGTTGACTCACTTGACACGAGAGTGTCGGGCGGATAGCGGAAACTGAATATCCAGTCTTCTTCAACTTTCAATATCCTTCCGGTGATCCTTGCGTAGAATTCATAGTTCTCACGGCCGAACAGATTCGATACGCCAAAGTTGTCGATCATGAATTTCATAACGCGAGTTGCCACCTAGGAAAAAATGCGACAGATCAATACACAATGAGGAGTGTCAGATGTCGAGACATAACCGTTACAATGGCTGCACCGGTATGTCACGGTTTGAAACTCGAGGCATGCCACTGACGACTTAACTGGGTGTTGAGATTGAGATTGCACGTCGTAAGAATCTATTATTGGGTTGAGTTGTTATACAATTGGAAGACAACCATGTTTCATTCAGCAGCGAGAGGGGATGGGATTATTAAATTACATGCCATTGACGTTCCTTCGAGCTGTTGTTCTGTGACACATTGCCTTATTCATATTGGCTTATCCAGACAACTTAACAGACATCATTTAAATTACCACAATATAATTTTGCAGCGTCAAACTTCAGTCGGTGAAAATGATCTTTTACAGGTGGACAAATTTAGAGTTTAACTAGAATAATCTCGAAATAATTAAAAAAAATATATGCTTCGTCATAATAATTTTTGCGCTGAGTTTCGGAGCAAGCGATATACTGAAAGCTATGTTTAAGAAAATCATAATGGTAGACAATTGGAATCGAGCAGTTAAATGTTTCAATAGGAACGGTAAGCTGATAATTTGTAAAATTTATTACAATTCGAAATTGTTGTTCTCGACTATTAGTTGACTTCAAAAATTAAATTCAATGAATATTCTATGAAAAAAATACTAAGAACTTTGATGAGATGAACAATTGGATCGAGTATGTGAAAAAAAAAATTAAATGAATGATACGAATGAATGACAACCTATGATTTTCAACAGGTAGGCATTATGGAATTACGTTTCTAACATTCCATTAATTCTGTGGGAATGTCACATGCGAATATCATTAAAATGCATACGGATATCCAACCAGGCAGTGACACAAAGTTTTGTTGTTCTGCTCAGCAATAATTGCAAACGTGTAGCGTAATTGTTAGTATTGTAAACTTACTGAGACCTCCGCCTGATGATGAATGTAGGCAACCACAAATTTTCAAAAACCACTGATCATAAAAAGTAGCACACCAATTCAAAACAATGCTCATGCATGAAATCTCCGGCAATGTGAATGAAACTTTTTGTTCTTTGATATTGAAGCTTTCGTAAAATTGGATTTTCTGTATTGTGCATAGACTCGAAATTATAATATCGATCTCGACTGTGACTTTCTATCGTCCAACTACGAAATGAACCGAAAAATGCTGATTATAAAAAACCAGTTGGAACTTTGGCACTGATATTTCTCTAGTGACGAAACAGACGAAGCAAGCTCTAATGAAATAAAAACTAGAAGTAGAATGGTTTCTTAGTCTTTATTTGAGCATTTACTTTCCTTGGCAAATGCTGCTAATAAATTCTATACAATATTAAAAATGAATTAACGGGATATTCCAGATGTTTCCGGCATCCTCATAATATTAAGTAAAGCCACTAAAATTTATTGATAAGTAGGTACAATAGAGCAAGTGTGAAGACTCACCTTGAATCTCAGAACATCTTCCATCTTGGCAGTCTTTCCGTCACTCACGCAACTCTGGAAGAACGAGGGTGCCACCGACACGCCAAGAGCTTCACTGGACATTCCTGTTCTGGCTCTCTCACTGTTTACGGCCACCACTCTGAACGTTCCGAAGAGTAATACAAGCAAACGTTGGGTGTATACGGGTAGAGATGTGATTAATCTGTTTGTAAAAAAAAAACAAAAAAAACATTATAATTGTAGTCAACATTTTATTCGTGTATCTTCCTAGGTAAATTTTTATCGTTAAACAAGTAGGCTGTATGCAAAATAAATTATGGTAGATGGCCCTTAGCAATCGTTTATAAAATCAACAATTCATGTTGTTTTTTTTTAATAAAAAATAAGAATTATTGATATGTAATAAATGTTTATGTAAAGTGTAAATCTTAATGCTTTTGAAAAATGCATTCATAGCATTGTTATGAAATATGAGACGATTCTACTATTGCAACATATTAAATAAGTGTAAACATTTGCTGCCCATAAAAATCAATAAAAACTTAATTATTTATCCGAATAGCATTAATAATCAATCGGTTAATGCAAAAAATGTCCAACAACCGATCTATTTACAATGTTATCCTATAATTCATTTTACGTCTTAACATTTGTACTATTCGAATAAACATTCATATCCTTTAATGATAATAAACATACTTGTGAATCTGGTCCCTCTGTTGTTCCATACTGTCCAATCTGATAACTGTGAACAATTGCTGTTCACCTTCTCGTCCAAAAACACCGCCAGGTATTTTACGTAGAAACTTTTTTAACACACTGGCTATCGTATATACGCTAAAGTTATCCATATTGACTAAGCGACCTGTCTGAAGGAAGTGAATGAGTTTCTTCATGTTGCCCTGGTGTCCGGGTGCTCTGAAGACATCCTTTCTCAAAGGGGCTTCTTTGTTCAGCTTCAAAATTAGTACCTACAACATTCAAATGCAGTTATAGTGAACAACTTAAAAAAAAAAACAATCTGATATCTTGTATTATTCCCTCTGAAGGTATTCGAACTTCCAAACTTTTAACAACATTCTCATAACTCCCTCCGCTAGTATTTGAAAAGTTTCTTGTTTCTCGTAGGCTTAGAAATAACAATATTCATATAATATATACGCTGAATCATTTTAAAAGCAAAATCGATAGATAAATTTTTGTGATTTTATATTATATAGAAGCAGATCGATTAGTGAAAACTTAAATGCTGCAAACATTAATAATAATAATAATATCAAATCCGGGACAATTTGCTTATAAATTGAACTTTTGAAATACAATAAATAATAAGTTCATCAGAATGTTTTCCTAGATCCGAGAATATTCAACGTCATCTCAAGTATGTACACAATCTATATTTTTTTCCCGCTTTATAATCTGGACTTACGAGCAATGGTCCAGGTATGTCATTTTTACACACTTCGTCCAGCGGTACACCGAACTTCACCCTGAAAAAAAAAGCCCAATGTGAAAAAAATTAAAGGACACTCCGGATGAATGCCGGCCCGGTCTGTACTGACTTCTCTAAGCGTCTGGGATAAGGCGGTACCGAGGAAGGATGTCCGCAGCTGGTCACCACATTTCCCAGAGTCGCAGCCCTACGGTGCATCCTCTCTGTCCAGCTGCTCATCATACTGGGTTAAGTGTACCGTTCGAAAAAAAAAAACGATATTCCTCTCGAGGCTCTAGGACAAGACACGCAGCAAGCGCACACAAACCCCCGACATACAAAAGCCAGTTTTTCCGTGAACAGCGATCGAAATGACTTTTCTACGAATACATTCTCGAGACGATACCATCCATGACAACTCTGCAGCCGCGGTGGACTGTAACACGGACTGATCAGTCCACCCGTGACCGTCCCGAGTGTCTCGAAGGCTCGAAAACACAAGTATGGGTAGCGTCGATGAATTAAAGGCGGGCATAACCTAACCGTGATGAATGATGCTCAAAACATTAGCAGTCTTCATTGTTTAGAGCCTCGTCGGCTGCCATTATTCACGTCATCGGGATTTGTGTCGTTGGTCGATGTCAACGAGTAACCGCATCTTTCGTCAATATTCGCGCTTAAACCCAAAAAATTCCCGGGATCCAGCAGTCAGGCACAGTCAGGCATACCTCGCACGCGCTGCGATCACGAACACACAACCACACCTCCAGGCACTTGACTCTATCACTTATTCACATTTTCACAAATCAATATGGCTTCGGCTCCAGCGGGCGGTGCACCAGAGGTGCTCCTGACACGGGAGGGGCGCGGGGCGGGGAGGGGGAGGGGCGAAAGACCACCATTGTGGTCATGGCTTTGCATTTCATCACTGAGTGAGCTTCCACCGGGACTGAAATCGGGCTGAACTCTGAAATCGGATTGAAAACTTAAATGGGTCTAAAACTGGACCGGTCGGTAAAGTTAGGTTGCGTGACATGTAGGTGCCCGAATGCAAATCAAGTCTCATTGCCAACACAACCCTGCGCGAGATCCCCAGCGCTCTGCGGGTGAGACATGTGGAGAGCGGTGTGGAGGATCGTGCGTGTATGGAGATGTGGGAAATGGGGATGTAGTGTGGGTTGTGGAGAAAAGAGGGGTTGCCCCCACCACTAGTGTACACTGATTTGCGGGTGTTAGTCGAGTACATAACATAGTTCGATTATCGATAGGTCGAGCTCAAAGTGGTGGCAACTTTGAAAATGGGTCATTTTCTTATGGGTCAATTGACGGTCGTGGGATCGTCACGTGACCGGTAAATGACCCGTTTTGTGACGACCTCGCATCACTACATTCGGGCACAATCTTTTAGTGTATGATTATTAATATTCGTTACCATTTTGTAGTGCATTGCTTTGTCGGCTTTTCACTGTTCATTTAATTTACAATTAAAACCTGCACCAGATATTCTATATCACTGAAAAGAATCGTTAGCTAAATAAATCAATCAAGCCATTCGTACAGGCCGTTCGATTGAGAATCGTTTAGTGAATCATTCGGTCAAAAGTTTCTATATTATTTTTATGTATTATGGAGTAACTCAATGAACGTCAATTTCATTGAATGAAGATAGCGACAATATTTGACAACGAACTTGTACAAAAACGTGCCGCGAAGTAACAAAGTCGTGATAGTAGTTGCCAGTGAAACGCGGATGGACGATGTCACAGTCCATCCGATTGTATCGATTACGCGAATCATTGATGTGTACTGCCATAACAGTAGTGGACAATGCCCTACCGATGTCGAGTACACTCGGAAATTAGTATGTCCGTTTTGTGTATTTCTCCTTCAAGCACAAGTATCGCTGTCAGATTGTCAGACCGATAACAGTTTCGGCTCTACGCAGCACCTACGACCATCGTGTCCCGATTAAATAATCTTTGTAAACCACACGATAGCAGTGATTACACGTGTTGAACGGCGGTGCAAGAAATCGGAAATGGCATCGCTCAGTGGATTTGTCGAGTTCTTCCAAAAGGGAAAAGTACGTAGTGCTTTGTTTTGTAATAATCGTTTCAATTGTGTTGCTAACCTTAAGTATTGTTTAATGATTTTCCAGACTTTCAGGCCAAAGAAAAAATTCACACACGGCACTTTACGATATTCACTGTACAAACAGGCTCAAGCATCTTTGAATTCTGGAATAAATCTTAGATCTGTTGTCAAACTACCGCCCGGAGAGGATCTCAACGATTGGATAGCAGTTCATGGTATGATTTTCATTATTTAATTTTGAGGGATTTTTTTAATGGATATAAAGACGCTGCGATTTCTTTGCAGTGGTTGATTTTTTCAATAGAATAAATCTTATCTACGGCACAATTTCGGAGTACTGTGACTCTGCGTCCTGTCCGACGATGAGCGGTGGAGCTCGGTTTGAATATCTGTGGGCTGACGGCGACAAGTACAGAAAACCTATGGCCTTACCTGCTCCGCAGTACGTCAGCCTTCTGATGGATTGGATCGAGGCTCAAATTAATAATGAGACTATTTTTCCAGTATCTACAGGTTTGTCAAAATGTTTAATTATGTAGAAATTTATTTTTCAAACTATGTATTTGAGCTTTGCGGTGTGCAAGGATTTTTATTCTTGACAATACGTTATTGTAATTATGACATCTTAAAAACTATCGGAATTAAGATTAAGATGAGAAGTTTAATTTTCTGATTGTTATTTTTTTAGCTATTGCATTTTCTGTGTGGCTGTGTACCTGCCTCAGATTTTTCGTTGGATTTCCGACCTCTTTGCATACTCTCGTAGACCCTCCCTTATTAAAGGTTTCTCTGTGACTCTATCCTCAACATTTGCAGCTAACTACAGTTGCTTAGAGACATTTGTGTAGGGAAATATTGTAGAGAAATTTATATCATGATGCAGTCGATCTTGGTTTCACTCCTAGTGGCAGAGGTTGCGAGCGTTTCACCGAAACATAACATTGGATCTACAGATATCTTCATCTTTTGTTCAACGGGCTTTAGGCCTCTTAGCCAAGTGCCAATCAATATAGAATATCATTGCGTAACCTTCATGTGGTGCCACATGGCATACTTTTATTTCAACAAAAATATGGAACCAGGAATCAAAGGCTTGACTCACTGATTTTTCACATTGGAAGTAAGCATGCTAGTCTCTAAACCACCATTGAATGAGCTCAGTATATGGGAGGCTTCATTTTTATGTCATTCATCTTTCTGACTGATACAACTAAACTATATTTATCTTTACAACATACAATCGGAATTTTTATGGTTTCAATTTTTTAGTGATCTAGAAATTACTTTGTATGTTTCATCTGATTGGTAGACAAGAGAACTGATCGACGACATACCTATAATTTTTCATTTCAGATGTACCGTTCCCAAAAACTTTTATACCGTTGTGCAGAAAGATCCTGACGAGATTGTTCAGAGTATTTGTACACGTGTACATACATCATTTCGATAGAATTGTAGCTATAGGAGCCGTGAGTACACATCATCATTGTCAGTGATACGATCGCATAATCTTATGCAAACCCGTGAGCATTTTTTTTTATTTCAGGAAGCTCACGTGAATACATGCTACAAGCATTTTTATTATTTCGTCACGGAATTTGAGTTAATAAATCCAAAGGAACTGGAACCGTTGTCCGAAATGACATCGAAGGTTTGCAAAGATCCAACATCATCAAGTGCACAAACCGCCTCTAACAATTCGAGGTAGTTTCAACTGTTCCAATGGGTTCCAAAGATTGCTTGTGGTTACGGCGCCAGTACTTTCATCTATATTTTAATGTAAAGCTGCAGACACCTTGAGCAAACAAAGGTGGTGGAGGTAATAGACGACTATCGTGAATATATGATAAACATGCAAGAAAAAAAAAATCTTCCGTGCGGGAAAACTCGTACATAATATAATAATATCGATCCGATTATTACTTGTTGGCTTCAAAGTTGTGATGTAATGTCGAATTTGAACACATGAAAGAATTTTTCAAAGTGGTGATTTTGGAAGCCAAAAACAGACAAACATTACTTTTGTATTTCTGTCTTGACGATATTATAATTTCATCTGGGATTATAGTGATTTTTTAAATACTTTGCTACCTGATGAAAGTTTTCTTTTTAAAATTCTAGTCAACATTAAAATAAAGATTGTCATGACGTCGAATAACTAGCATTGCACGATTTTGACTTATTAGTTAAACGAACAAAGAACAAACGTGCGACAAACAATAATAACGCTCTTTTTTTATAATGATAAAATAATGTAAATCGTTATCTAGCGGTCGATATCGATGGCTTAGTTCGTATGGGCTGTGCACAATCTACGGGCCTGTCTGCTGTTAGACCATCGATATATTCGCGGATTCTATGGTCAGATACGCTCAGAATAGAGAACATCACGAAAATTATTCTAATTAAAAATAAAAATTGTAATTCCAATTTTATCCTGGTCATGTTTTTATAGTTTAATATGTCGACGCCTCTTAATAACAAAAACATGAAAATGATGATTCATAAAATGTATTAATAAATTGAGCATCTTATCGCTATGAATATTTTATTATTAACGATGACCCCTATGCTGAAGATGAATAAAAATATTCAATTTTTAATGTCGTTTTTTATTGTATTTTTGAAATTCATATACATTTTATTAAATTATCGAATTACATGAAACGTAATTTCTTGTTGAAGTGAATCTTATTTTCTTCTATACATAGACATCGCAGTATGCGATTGCGATGTCCACCTCGACGTGGTGTGTCATTTTCCAGCTGACATCAAGCACATTATTCAACTACATTAAATATTGTGAGCCGATGTACACGACGTTACACTATTCCGCTTTTCTCATCACGTGATAATAGAATTGTAATTAGTAACGTAATGATAGTTACGAAATTTCGTCGACGCCGGTACTATCACAATTTCACTCGGACACTATTTATTACTTCAGCTCGATTAATTGTTTATTTCTTTCTTTTTTGTGGCGATTGTACACTTTCATGAACTTAAACTCTTATCCAATACATTCCGCTGCGGGCATTGTTGTACTCTGTAAGATTTTCGATTGGACCCACAGCAGCGATGACTGGACAATGGTCGTAGATGTACTTCATGCCGACATCGTGAATGTTTTTCGCTGTAACGCTCTGTAAAATATTCATTATAATATAATATAGAGACGAAGTAAACATTTTGAACGTTAACTGTAAAATGATTGTTCGTCGATGTGTGGTTTTTAAAAACAACATCAATAGCATGTAGCGAACAGGAGTATCTTCTTAATGTTTAAAATAATTGCCTCGATCAAAGTTACGAAGGTAATATGTTAAAAAGTCAACTTATTAAATTCTAATATATGATTTTATGTTGGCTCATTAATGTCACGTTTGAAATTTACATATTAGTGTAATTTAGATAAATTCTGAAAGGAACTCACGTCTATTCTGGCTTCGAGTTCATGAAGTGGGATACGCCGATTGTAGCAGAGCATTTGACGGCCAATGTCTTCACAGATAGCAGTCGTTCCGTCCAATTGGAGAAGCATGTTGGTCTTAAGTATATTTTTGGCACGTGCGACTTCCTTTTCGGTCACTGTCGTGCAAAGTCGCATCCATTCATTTTGGATATTCCAAACCATGTCGTCGCATGACATTGGATCACAAACGAAGTAGACGCCCCAAAGACCGGTATCCTTGTAACACGTGTTAAAACTCTGATAACTGTGACAGAGACCGTCCTCTGCGGAGGCTTTGGCCAAGTGACTGGCGTTGTTGACACCGCCACCCTGGCTGCGATCCCAGGCACCCATTAGCGTATTTGCCACCATCAGGGGAATGTTGTCCGCATCGATCCATCCAGCTCCTGTGGATTGACGTTTCATTAGTACTCGTGAGCTACGAGATATTACGAAACAAGTATAAAAATGTGAGAAGGGGGTGAGCGTGGCCGAGTGGATCAGCGCGCGCTTCACACGCAGTAGGCCCGGGTTCGATTCCCGGCAAGCACTAAGAATTTTCTGTGGTGTTTGTACCTGCGAAAAAGTGGTTCGGAACCCACTATAATAGTAGGTTCAGAGGAAAGGACCAGCGCCTCGGTATGGGAAACCGAAAGACTGGGAAAAGTGTCGCGGGTTCGATTCCCGAGACTGAAGTCACCGTAGGTGAAAGGAAAAGGACGGGGATGTTGCTCCGGAGATCTTCTTCTTTCTTCTGCTTACTGCATGGTTTTATGCCCGGGGCCAAGTACCAAAGCTCCGGAGATACGGCGTACGAACTACGACTATATATATATGTTTTTTTTTTCAAGTTCCCCTTATGGCTCTGGCTATTTTTCTGCCTTCAAGCCGCTATTCCTCAATTGTATTTCCAAGTCTTCAAACCAGTTGTAAAGT